>JAVTVY010012682.1:0-52605 GCA_036873755.1 Hanleya hanleyi
TTTTATAAACCTGCCCGCATCGCTGAGTCTGAGTAGTTGACCTACATGTGACTAAATTTACCGGGTTTACACGAACGAAAGCCTGGTGACAAATACAGTATGTTAAAGTAATAAAATATTTGATTGAGGAAATCCTGTTGTTCTATGATCGAGATACACACCACCTCTGCGTGAACGTCAGGAACGGGTCGATCCTGCTATTTACACACATCAACCTACACCAAGGCCTACGCAAACTAATGGTTTAATAAATACATATTCTTGAAAAAATAAAGACATAAAACACTGCCGATACGGGTAGGTGGTGTACACTTGGTATGCCTATACTCTAGTATATATACTCGATGTATACAACATAGCGCTAGTGTTTTATTTCTTTGTATTTCTAGAATATGTGATTAATGAATAATTAGTTTGCCAGTGCCTTAGGCCTATAGCTGGCGTCCTGGAAAGTTCTGATGACACAATTGTTGCTTGACGGCATCAGAGATGAGCTGAACACCTGCGCATCGACTTGTCTGTTGACAGTGAATGTTTATGCGCAACACTCGTGATGGAGAACGAGTGGATGTCGGCATAAATAAGATACCCGTGCAGGAAGAGATAAACTACATAAACGGTGAGCTTACATATTTAGCATTTATTTCTACATTCAAGATGAGAGAATATTTCAAACCGAGCTCGTTGTGTCCCATATCTGTCCTTTCCCAGTTTTGCCTAAGGCCTTAAGTTTATTTATAAACCGTATACAGTTATGATTATAATGGAGTAATGCATGCATTTGTCATTTAGTTTAGCCTGCACTATGGAGGATTAATGAATGGCAGTCCCGACTATGTAGGTTACAAACCACTAAAACCAGCCTTACTTAAAACAGTATACAGTAGAACCAACTTAATCGCATATTGCTTAATTGAAAATTCTGCTTAGTCGAATGGGTTGTGAAACAACAAATCCATCATTTTCACCATACTTACGCCTGGTTAATGGAGTTAGGTGAAGGATTGGCTTTTATTTAGATATTTTTCAAATTTCTTATGCTTTAACATGGTCTCCGCATTAGGCAGAAAAGTGGATTACTTGAATAGCATCTTTATTCAATATTTAGCACTTTTATAATCTAGTCTAATTAGATTATATATTCGCATTAAAATACCTGTAACGCCGTGTCGGAGAAAGGACAATATATTCAATATTTAGCATCTTTATAATATTATCTAATTAGAATCGATTTGCACTTACATATGTAGCGGACGTCTGAGAACAGACAAGATATTGAATATTTAGCACTTTGATAATATCATAAGTAGTTAAGTTGACCTTATACCCCCAAATGACCTCTATGTGACCTGATCACGTGACATGACGTCATCATTTGGTGCCAGCCGTATTTGAGATCAGAGAGGTCCATGAAGGGTGGCGTACGTTAACGGGCGTTAACGCCCGTCTTAACGTTCGCTAACGCCTGTCCTAACGCCCTCCAACCCCCGTCGACGTCTAGGTCTCCCTCTTTCCCCCTCTCTCTTTCTCTTCCTCTCTTTCTCGTCAACGGGGGTTGGCGGGCGTTAAGACGGGCGTTAGCGGACGTTAAGACGGGCGTTAACGCCCGTTAACGTACGCCACCCTTCATCTGAATGCCCATTAACGCCGTCTCAAGAGCTTAAGGTTCTATCTGAACGCATTAACGCCCTAACATAAAGCCATAACGCATAACCGATCGTCCAACCGCCCTTCCTGACGAGTGCGCATGCGCTCAAATTCTTTAACGCCGAAATTCCTCTCTCTTTGATGCCCATCCATATAAGCAACGCTGTCTGAAGACTAACGCAGTTCTCCAGTGTCGTTCAACACGGCAACATGACTTGCTCTATTTGTGATCGGAAGTTCATCAGGTACTACGATATGCTGAGACACAAGAGAAATATTCACGGATATGAAGAGGGTGAAGGGGAAACTGAGGGCCTGTCCGCCGGTACGAATAATGAGGTGTTGTCACCTGGTACGGATAATGAGGTGTTGTCACCTGGTACGGATAATGAATGTTCGCCCTCTGACGCCGACAGTGTTCGGTCGTCCCAGGATGGGAGATCATCCTCCCACGCGGACAATGATAGCTCGACCGGTGAAGGCGAGAACGATTCAGATATGGTCAGCAGCGAACCGTCATTTTGGGATCTCATTGTGAATGAGGGTATTGATGCACACGCCGAGACTATCGAGGCAGAGGGACCGGACGAAGAGGCAATACAGCGGGCGTACATCGACATGCTACCTCGAATAAGAAAATCTGCTATGACCCTCTACGAACAGTATAACTTATTTCCTATTGAAATGAAGAGAGATCATAATCATAGGTCCATCATGAAAACGAAGCGCTACTTGGAAGAAGATATGGGTTTACCCCCCAGGGAGGCTCTGAAAAACGCTGTCAAAATGCGAAAACAGCTGTTCAAGGACATGCTGCCATTGGAGTATCCCGCACTGACAGAAAGCGAGTCTGACGCATAACTATGACTGCTTATTTTCGGACAAAGATAAAGGAGAAAAATGACGGAAATATACGACGGTGCTTCTGACGTATAACGTATCAACGATGGGTTCTCATTGAACACTGAGAAAACGAAAAGATGACGAAGATGGCCGAAATGATGCTGAAGTACGACATTGAGGGTTTTTTGCATCGTACACTGATAAGAGGGGCTTCAGACTAATGTCACTCTGTAGTTTAATGACCATAACATGCCCATAACGGCTCACCGATCATATAGGTATGATGTAACATCCGGCGCGGTAACATTCACGAAACGCGAGCTCTCTCTCTCTCTCTCTCTCTCTCTCTCTCTCTCTCGCGTCGACGGGCGTCAAGACGTGGGTTGGCGTGCGTTGGCGTGCGTTAACGGGCGTTCATATTAACGGTGGCGAGCGTTAACTGGCGTTACCGCCTTAGGACTGGTGTTGTCGGCGGGTAGAGAATAGTGTTCCTATATTCCCTGACGTTATTCCAGAGTATTGATCGTTTCTCTTTCCAGAGAATAAGTCTGATGTCTATTATTTCGTAGCTATGCAGAATCCGATGCTAATATAATTGGACGTCGATGACGTTCTTTAAAACTCGCTCTGCTTTCACGTCGAGAGCCTTCCCGACCATTAGGATCAATGTTGCCCCACCTAGAGCTAGTTGAGTGAAATTTCCCCTGTTCTTTCCGCTTTTTAGCGATCCGGGAAAATTCATAATTTTTTCATTCACACAGCCCATCACTTGACCGAAGTCCTTTCTCCACGTGGACAGAGTAACCCGAGGTCAAATATCATAGGTCAAACATCTCCCATTTTTCTTCTCTTTCTCCTCCGTCCATTTTCCCTTCGTATCAACAGAAGTGCTACGAAATTTCGCCTTTATACACTACTGTTGAAGTTTGAATGGAAAGGACGAGAAGGCTTTTGCTGTCGGATTTATCGGATTGTCACGGTATTTGAATTTTGTTTTTCTTAACTTTCATGATTTGTCTGACTGAGTTCGCAAAGAACAGCCAACATTGCTGTCTTTGTTATGGCTTCGTTTACAGAAGCGACGCATTCTATTCATCTATCGCGAAAAAAACATAAATCTTTCTAATTCGCAATTACTTTTGCCTCGCAGTCCGAGTGGAAGTGCTTCAGCATTTTCCTAAATAATAAATATTGTTAGTTGTGGAGCTTAACTCATTGCGAAATAGTTTTCCTTACTGAAAATGAATGAGTCCTCACGGGCTTAATTAGAGGTACTGATGCTTTTTCTTATCTATCCAAGAAAGGATACGAGGCGAAGAGGTGTATACACACGCCATGCAGAGATGTACACGGGGTTATAATTTTAGATTTCGCGGCCATTCCATATCATGGTCCGACAAATACAGAGGTCTATAATGTCAGATTCCCAGACACGTGTATCTTTTCGCCGATAGGTACCATATACTCCCGACTGAACAACTGTCGAGATCTGTTTTATTATCCTATAGAACAAAGTCCATTTTAATTGAGAGTTAATAGACAGGTCTTCGACATTTTACACGCCCGATACCTCATAGGTTTTTTTTTTCTTTTCTGTTATACCCTTTCAGCTTTGAGGGGGCTCTTTTAGCTCTTACAACGGATTAGGCGCGGTGTACGGAAGTAAGCATACCGATCTAGGTCATATATTGAATTTAGAGTTTTCTACGGCCCCCCCTGATGAGGATATGCCTGGGATATGTTTATATATCATAGATATAGCCCGAAAATATCCGAAACACTGCTCTGAGCGTATAGCATGTGTATACGTATTACATTATCGGGCAGATGTCGGGTTAAACGTGGATGTGTTCAGGAACAATTCTTCTTCTCACATTTCACACCGCTTTAAACATATTAAAAAACCTTTCTTGAATCGCATTCCACGCAGATAGTATTTATTTATTTATAAACTATTTCAATCATGGAAATTTCCATAGGGAGGATTGGGTAACATAGGATCAAATCGAAGAGCTGGTACATTAAGTTTGTGTAGATATTCACTGAACTCATTTACTGAAGGAAATCTCACCTCCAGTTACAGCTATGTTATATTGAACATGAGAACCGATATTCAGTTACATTTTCAAAGCCTGATTCGTAAAACAGAGCGGACGCGATGGAATGGCTACGGATTTTTATCCTTGCGATACAATACTCGAGGGGTAGAGGCTACTGGCTTGCTAAAAGTTATCCGCTTCCACTTTTTCAACCCAAGAAAATTCCGATAAAATATTCTTTCGTTAAAATTTACCGGTATAAGGTGCAAGATATAGCTCGACATCGGTAATAGACCCTAGTTAGGACCAGGGGGACTAAGTCAGGAATTTATATCGGTCGTCGACTACATTGTACTTCAACACCATATATTATTCTACATGATTAAGATATTCCATTTTTGTTTTGTTCTTCCCGTGTTTCTGCTTTTGATACTCGTCGTCAAGAGGCCATGCGGAGTTAAACTTGGTACATAGCTTCGCACACACACACATCATATACATGTATCTCTCCCTTGTTTGAACCTGTTCGACATTATTCATCTACTTTCAAGGCCATCTATTCTTTAAATGCATTCATCCCTCCCCAAATCACCTTCCATTGTAACCATCCACTTCTTTGTTATATACATGAAATACTGTTACATGTAGTGTGTTTAACATAACATACATGTATTGGAAGACTATACATGTATTTCAACATACGGGTCTATCATTTCACAGAACCGGCTGTAAGGATTGTAAGGGGCAATGCGTTTATATTGGCACACCGTTCCAAACCAGTGGTCGTACTCAACCGTCGTTGCTCCCAGAACATTGTGGTAACATGGAAATACTAGCCGTGTTACTGATCTTCCAATTTGCTTGTCTTCAGGTTTACGTGTATCAGTGAACTGTTCATAGCAAACGTGATCAAAGTATCGGTAACTTTACAAATGTTCTGAATACCAGTGCAAACTTCGACGAACAAAAAGTAGGTAATATAAAAGCCGATATATTCCTACGAAGTATAGGCTAGTCAGCGAGTCCATTCAAATCCTTTCGTCGACAAAATAAGGATAACCGATGACATTAGAACCTTGATTTTTTTGCATGAAGGTGTATTAGGAGACTGTTACCAGCAAGTTCTGACCTGACCTACTTTGATGAAGGTGATTTTTGATGAAAATCACCGATGATTCTGACTTGGGCTGTTCCCATCTTAATACAGGCAGGATTTCAACTTGGGGCGGAGGATTTCCAAGGACTCAGTGCGCGTCGGAGTTCTAATGTCTACTCTACTTCGTAGCTCCTGTGACGTCAGCCACACTGCCATGTTAAGATGGTGTAATTCCAAAATACCTGAAATATTGTAATATTGAAACTGTAAATGGAGACATCTAAGTAGCTGACGTATTTCAGAGTACAGTCCCAACCAGATCTTCGAAGGAGGAACTTCTAACTTTAGCCGGCATCATTGAAAACTGATGACCGCTTCTCTCCTGCAGGAAACAAGCCTATGTTTATGTATACTATGATTGTCTTTTTGAATTTGGTGCTAATACTGTTATATGGGAATATGGAATAGATCTTATTGGACGACGGCAGAATTATGAATGACGGAGCAGACGCTTGTAATTTCGAGCACAAACCAATTTATAACACCAGAAACACCCACATGACCAATAGTATACATTAGGAAAAATCCCTGCAAATTAGAAGTATACATTTGATCTTTTTAAACATACAAAACCCACTATATTTAACTTAATATATTTTAAAAATAGAATTATAAACACACCGTTTTACCTTTTTATCATATGTGAAGGGGGGGTGGGGGTATTGTGAGTTAAACACATAGCTTCACACACACACCGTATACATGTATCTCTCCCTTGTGTGAGCCTATCTTAAACATTATTCTACTATTTCAAGGCCATCCATTGTTGAAAATCATTCATCCATCCACAAACAACCCTTCCATTGTAACCCCTTTAAAATACATGTATTGCCTTTCACACAGTATACATGTATTGGGGCAATATACACCTTTCTTTAACATGACACTTTACATGGACCTCTCTGATCTCAAATACGGCTGGCACCAAATGATGACGTCATGTCACGTGATCAGGTCACATAGAGGTCATTTGGGGGTATAAGGTCAACTTAACTACTATCATATAATTAGAAGAAATTCGCACTTAAATAACTAGCTGGCGTTCAAGAAAGACAATATATTCAATATTTAGCACCTTTATATAATATCATCTAATTAGAAAAGATTCGCACTTAAATATGTAGCTGGCGTCTGGGAAAAGACAATATATTCAATATTTAGCACTTTTATAATCTACTCTTATTAGAAGAGATTCGCATTGAAATATATGTAATACTGTGTCGGAGAAAGGACAATATATTCAATATTTAGCACCCTTATAATATCATTTAATTAGAATATAATCGCATTTAAATATGTAGGTGATGTTTGAGAACAGACAATATATTGACTATTTAGCACTTTGATAATATCATCTAATTAGAAGAGATTCGCAGTTAAATATCTATCTGGCGTCCAAGAAAGACAATACATTCAATATTTAGCACCCTTTTATTATCATATAATTATTACAGAGTCTGGGTAAAGACAATATATTCAATATTTAGCACTTTTATAATCTATAGTAAATAGAAGAGATTCGCAGTTAAATAACCACAAGGGCATTTTCGGAGAAAAGACAACATATTCAATATTTAGCACCTTTATAATATCATCTAATTAGAAAAGATTCGCATTTAAATATGTAGCTGGCGTCTGAGAAAAGACAATATATTCAATATTTAGCACTTTTATAATCTATACTAAATAGAAGAGGTTCACAGTTAAATATACACAAGAGCCTTTTCGGAGAGAAGATAATATATTCAATATTTAGCCCTTTTATAATCTAGTCTAATTAGAAGATATTCGCATTAAAATATCTGTAACGCCGTGTCGGAGAAAGGACAATACATTCAATATTTATCGCCTTTATAGTATTATCTAATTAGAATAGATTCGCACTTAAATATGTAGGTGACGTCTGAGAATAGACAATATATTGAATATTTAGCACTTCGATAATATTATGTATAATTAGATGAGACTCGCAGTTAAATATCTAGCTGGCGTCTGAGAAAGACAATATATTCAATATTTAGCACCATTATAATATCATATACTTAGACAAGATTCGCACATAAATATGTAGCTGACGTCTGGGAAAAGACAATATGTTCAATATTTAGCACTTTTATAATATATACTAAATAGAGGAGATTCGCAGTTAAATATATCCACAGTGCCAGAGAAAGGACAATATATTCAATATTTAGCACCTTTATAATATCACTTAATTAGAACCAAGTACCAAAGAAAGATGTTGTTTTTTGGCGTTTTGTTTCTTTCGAAATGATATTGAAATGAGCTGATTGTCTCCGAAACACCTTCGGTCATTGGGTGCATGCCGACATACATGTCAGTGACACGGAATGGTTGGTTTGTTGTGCCAGTAAGTCTGAATACATGTCAGCTGTCTGCATCATTGAGGTTGCCTTTATATGGCCCGTTCTGTAGGCACCAATCAAGCTTTTCTTGGGACTGTCTTAAACATCCTATATACCAGCACATGCGCATTGTTTAACCAGGAAGAACGATAGAATAATCTGGTATTGTCTTAGTGGAGTTGCACAGACCACAAATGAAAATGTAGTTGCGACTGTCTTAAAAATCCTTATATACCAGCTCATGCGCGTTGTTTAACCAGGAAGAACGATAGAATAATCCCTGTTTTTGTCAGAGGAGTTACACAGGCCAGCAAAGAAGGTGTACTTGGGACTGCCTTAACATCCTTATTTACCAGCCCATGCAAGTTTGAAAATATGTAGTATTTGTGCTAATTATACAATATATTTTCCTTAAGGAGAGGCAGTCGGACAATTGGGAGCTGCGATTTAGAGGAAATATTCAATATTTATCATAGCTGCAATTTAGAAGAAATACTCAATATTTAGCATTTGTGCTAATTATATAATATCTTTTCTTTTGGGAGAGGCAGTCCGGCAATTTGCGTTTCCGAGTTATCGTGAATATTGAACATTTCTTCTGGCTGCAATTCAGAAAAAAAATATACAATATTTAGCATTTGTGCTAATCATACAATATATTTTCTTTGGGAACAGGCAAGTCAAAGTGCTAGCTAGCAGTAATCCTAGAAATTATCTTCAAGAAATTATTTGCGAAGTAGCAGATCTGCTAAATAGCACGCGAGACAATAGTGACCATTTCTGCACCTTAATGGGTTAAACGGGTGCTCTGGTTAACAATCCCGGATTTATGGTATGCATTCAACATTCAACCCTATCTGGCCTGGGCGATTTGGGGTGTACCGCAGCCGCATACTTACCACTCTATATCTTTGGGTCAAGCACTACTTGACAAAATGTAAAGAAAATCCAATATGGCCAGCATGATGACGACATAGTGACGTCATTTTCAAGAAAGGCGTTTTTCGTTCAGAATTTTCGTTTTTTCAAATTTATTTATGTGTTTTCTTCGCAAAAACTGGAAGATAAATTAGTAAATAATAAGCGGATATAAAATGGAATGGATTTTACCCACTTTGCCATGTAGAGGGACAACACTTTTGAAAAAATCTGACGAAAATATCCCTTTTCTGTGATGAATTTTCCCATGCTGCTCTGCTCGGAGGTAATAAAAATAGCTCGGAATTTTTTGTCATTTCGTGGATAGGAGCAACAAACACAACGGGGCGAGGAGAGGGGGCGGAAAGCTCCCCCCCCCCCCGACAGGTATGGTTAAGTGGTTTCCACACAGTATGTAGTGAATCGGCCGCGCACATCTTGTGGAAATTTAATAAATTCCCCAATATTCGTCGATACAAATGACACTAGAATTATATATAAATCATGGAAATGTTAATTTATACACATAAGCGGTGACTAAGAAATAAGTACTTCTTTTGCTTATTTCCCGAGAAATAAAAAACAAAAAATGGCCCGCACCAAACTTTCTGCGCTATCTTCGGAACGGGACAAAATTATGAGCTGACACTCCGTGCCCTTATAGTTTGTCATATTGGGGTCATTTTGTGCCTATTTGCATAACTCCCTGAGTAGAGGATCATGGGTAAATTCATGATGATGTTTTCGTCATTTTTCTTCAAAATTTCTGCTTTTCCTTGATGAAAAGTGGGCAGAAACTTTTCTATTTCATATCACATTTATATTCACTAATTTATCACGTAGTTTTTGCGAAGAAATTGAATACATGAAAAATTAAAAAAAAATCTTATGGAAAAAAATCGACAAAAATGCAATTTCTGAAAATGACGTCACTGTGACGTCATCAAAGCGCCCATCTTGAATTCTGTTGCATTTTCTGTTAGAGCTTGACCAAAGGGTATAGTGTGTTAAGTTTCATCCCCCTAGCTTAAGGGGTTAAAAAAAACTATTTAGGGGCTGGGGGCGAAGTGGGCTCTCCCAAGTCCCAAATTTATTAAGTTCATTTAGGACTGCTTTGCTGGATACTCATGATAAGTGATTTGTATGTTGGTCAGCTTTGCCATTTGTCAAAAATATCTACTTCGGGAAAGGACTTTCTAACATTAAAGCTACATCTATTATAGAGCAATAGTTTTCAATAAAAAACAAAAAGATAGACACTAACTGCTCAGTTTGAAAATCACATATTGCCTTTTTCAGTTTCCAACATCAAAATCTACATGTAGCACAACAAACTTCAACAGATTTGAAGAATGTTTCAAGAGTATTTCTTCATCAAAATATCTCCCAAAAACAGATGCATGAACTTTGATGTATATGGAATATATAGAAATGACACGGTGGCTATGAACAACAAAGATAATGCAAAACAAATCTGTCAGTGATAATGCCTTTTTCAGACCACTCCTTGGTCCTCCAGACTGAATTGTCTGTAGCGGTTCGTTTTATGTTGGTCGCAGCTAGACAACTGGCTGTGATATGTAGATGCATTCATTGTACACCTTTCAAATTCTTGTCAAGAACGCTTAGATTTTACATACATGTATCACCAATTTGAGACGGTACCTACATGAGTGTTCATCTACCATCGCAATATACTGAGATTGGCTGATATACACGTACAAGAAGAAGATCACAAGAAAATATAGTTTCAGATTTCTAATGTATTGCCATTGTTTCATGACTGATATTGTGCCAGTTACAATTACACATCCCAACATAGTCAAAGGTGTTGTCAATAATGTATCATTGAGAATTCAAATCTGACTTACATGTAACTACATGTATTTGTCAACCGTACATGTTTTAGTATGAAATTAAGTAAGAAATTTTCTTCCAGGATATCAATTTATGCACTACGCATATTTTGTTTATCGGGGAAATGCTCGGTCCGTGTTTTACACGAGCTTTCATTGATGTAGACGTAAAGCCAAGGTAACGAAAACTGGGCCCTAAATAATAATTCAGCATAATGTTATAACCATAGAAGCGATATGATGCAAGTTTCATACAAATAACTATATTTGATGTAGACATAAAAACAAAGTAACGAAAACTAGACCCTTCAAAATAATTCACTTTAAGAACATACTGTTATAGCGTCCGAACTGACAAGATGCGAGTTTCACATATTTATCCCCATTTGTTTCATCGATATAACCGCACTAGTTACAAAACTGGGCGCATCATAATCATTCACCACAACATTACAAGTAACATAATGCAAGTTCTATAACTTCATCTAAATATATTTCAGAGATATATAACCAAAGTAACGAAAACTAGTCCCCTCATAACAGTTCACCATAGGATTATGTTACTAAAATATTCAATCCATTTAAATATAAGATCTAACCACAATAGCGAAAAGTGAATGCTTGATGATACATCTACTGTCATCTACTGGACACACCCAAACCACCGTATTCGACACGGCAATGTCTCTCAACATGAAAGCCTTTTTCGCCCTCGCATAATAGTCCGAACGTTTTCTTAATGGTTGATGGCCTCAATTCTGTCATACCAAATTTAAAAACACCTGCCAGATTCATCGATCCCGTGTAGTAAGTTTCGCCCTGATAGGTTATGTGGTTCTGGGGGAAAAGATCTTTGGGGAAGTTTGGGGGTAAATATTAGATGACCGCCAGATGGTTATTTCATTCAGAAATTGTACTTGGTATTAAGACCTTCATGCAATGATATCATCTTACCTAACTAAGGTAATTTTCCATATGTTCATTACATACTACACTAAGCTTATTGACTTCAGCGCCGTGTATTTCGCCTGATGTCAGCTTCCCGAAAAATAAAGTCACATGTCCGCTTCATTTAAACGAGCCAGTGAAATTATCTGTATCTAAATATTTTCATTTGGAGTGCACGAGGCGCAAGACTGTGGGATTCGGCGCGAGACCAAACCGAAGTTGTGTGAATTAGCCATTTGATTTCTCATTGCAATCGTGCATGCTTCTTGGTTTTTCTTAAGAAAAATCATATTACGAACGGTCTAACATATTTGAAAGAAACAAAATCGACGGATACGATTTCTATGTTGTGATTGGGGCACTTGGACACCCACCAAGGCATCATTTGATTCCATTGCTTTCTGAAAGTGTGTCTTCGTTCTATGAATGTGATTGCGCCCATGTCGGATGTCGTTTAGGAAACGCCCTTATATACTCAGAGATCACCCGTTACCTCATGGCTACGTACAGAAGTGTCTACGAATGTTCGTGCCATGCGTTCGGATGATGAATGATCACAGATGATGTCAGAGAGGATGCTAGTCGGTACACACGCACCCACAGTTAACAGTCGATCCCATGACCAAAATATCATGATAATGAAAATTTCGCTGATTTATTGGCACAATATTTAGCTTAGTAAGAGTCGTCGTTATATTTCGCACTGCCTTTCCACTGACACTGAAACTTTTAAGGGGCCATGCAAAATCAATAGAGCGGCGGGCAACAAGGAATGTCAAATTAAAAAAAAAAGTTGGTTCCAGTCTGGATCTTAGATAGAAAACAAAGCTCTAGTCCGATCTATGTTATGACCTACACGTGCGCTGTGTCGAGCATTTGTGTTGAAGCCATTTTAGCACAAAATTGTGTTAAACAACACAATATTTTTCGCAGTGTATTTTGAGCAGTAGAATCGGTTGTTCTTTTCACTTATTGTTTTTCTTTTTCAAGTCCTTTTACCTATATACTACCAGAAGCACATCAAAAACAGAGAAGTGTGACAGCTTACTTTTCGACACTGATCATCTGTATGCTCCGCAAGACAGCGATAGCGGTTGCCAAATATAGCTTCAGTTTACTCTGAGGATTGTGGGAGATTATTCGTCGTCTGCTCCTTGTCCAAAGTCGATCTACCAGAATGCTTTGCGAGTCAACATCTATAAAATCGCTCGGCCGTTCCCGGAAAGCTATACACCAGCCAGTATACAGCGGAGTACACGGAGGTTGAAAGGGTCAAAATAGAAGCTGTCACACTTCTCTGTATTTAATGTACTTCTGATACTACGTTAACAATTCTTGATACCAGCCACACAATGAGAAAGACAAAAATATATGATATAATAAGTGTAATTTGTTATATTTTTCTGCGAAATAAAAAAGAAATATCTCGGATACCAGTCAACTGTTCATTTTGAAATCTCATTACTGACATAGATCAAGAACGGCTATCCCTGAGCACACCAAACTTGATTTTGATAGCATATCGAATGAGTGGATTTCAGATGCTCAGTTTTGTATATTTTTCTAATTTTTTTTTTCTTCAGAAAATAACTCTTCGTCCTGCAGATAGTCACGTAAAACGCCCTTGTCCTACATAAAAAAGCGTGAAAGAAAGTCCTGGTCCCCCCACAGTCTGCACCGGTCCTACCTCATCGATAAATTTGGCATGCTCTCTAAACCGTGATCTCTAACCTCATCTGCATATTTATACTTGACACAGGCCAATATGGACGATAGTTTGGTGTATCAGAGTGGAAAGGTCCTGCATTTCCGTTCGCGATTTGAAGATGCTCCTGACGGCGTCATTATATCCAAGAGATCGCTTGGAGAGGAAGAAGAAAACAAGATCGGCAGGCGTAGAGTCATTTCAGGGGAGACAACCGATGAGAATACCATCAGTGACATTCCTGCGAAAAACGTAGATAAGATCAGGGGGAACAGAGATACAGAGAAATCTGGAGAAGATGAAATCTATGGAAGCTGCATAGAAGAGTCCCCACGCGTAACTAGGATTTCCACAAATAAGCGATCAAACGCTTCTGTAGAAACGTCACTGGAGGAAGAAACGCCCGGCAATGTTGTGTTCCCCGAAACAGATCGGTCTCTGCAGTCCGGGAGAGGCGACCAATCGTGGATGAAACATTTGTCCGGGAGAAATGAAGTTTCTGTAGCGTGCTTTGTAGAGGAAATGCCTGCTAGATACGTGGATCAATCCTGTGTAGAAGGTATTATTCTGGAGGAGACGGTTCGAACACATCCGATTGAAAGGAAAGGGTGTTGTACTGAGGAAACCGCTGAAGGAATTCACATTCCGGATTTGCAAGATGATGAGGCAAGGAATAATACCGCCGTTTCTGATCGATTGATCACACACAAAGGAGAACACCGGTATCGAAAATCGGCACCATGGTGGGGCCCATCAGGAGGAGAGAACTCTGCGGACTTCGCCCGTCTCGACAGCCTCCGGGACCGACCTACCATTGAAATTGAACTAAGTAAGATGCTGGACGAGAAAATACGTGTCATTGGAGAGGTGCGCACGTTGAGCAGCTATTCCGCAGACGTTCGTATTCGAGAAGCTGTGAGTTACATAAGGGGAATCAGTCACGCATGGAAGAGTAAACTTTCATTGGAAACACGGAAACAACTGAAAATAATTGCCGCTGAACTCCTTGTGCGGTACGATTGTTTCTCCGTATTCTACAGGTGCCTCATCGATATACCCCGAGCATGCCAATTAGCTCCAAGGACAGAGGAGTTAATGGAAGAATGCTGTTGGGAAATCTACTGCTTTGTGTGGACAATTTTTGTGAATAACACAGACTATTCGCAGGTGTTTGCGATAGAATTTTGTAAGAGTGCAGAGCTGCTCGATCTCTTGAAGAGTATTCTCCTGTCCAACGCTCCAGCTCATCTTGACCAGACTATTAACGAGGTGAGTATAATGAAGATTATCCCTGTTACTTATTAATTATAACTGTGTAAACTGTGGTTATATTCTTAACTCAATTTTTAATACCGATCAGTTATGAAAAGAATACACATCGTGTAGTATACTGTAAAATTTTGCTGTACATATGTTTTTTTTATCGCAGCGGAGTTGCCAGTAATATACGGTAAAATACGAGTAAACATTGCGAATTTACAGTAAGCCACTGGAAGCCGATCTGGTCTTGGCCTTTTGGGACCGGCCCAGGTCTGCCTTCACCGCTTGAGCTAGGGAGATGAAACTTACCACACTACACCCTTGGGTCATGCTCTACCAGAAAATATAAAAAAATAAATCCAAGATGGCCGCTTTGATGACATTTTCAGAATAGGCATTTTTTTTTCGTCGATTTTTCGATTTTTTTATCCGCATGATAGATTAGTAATATTAATCCGATGTGAAATAAAATAGTTATTGCCTGCTCTTCCTCGTGGAAAAGCAGAAATTATGCAAATACCCCACATAGACGCCATCTTGAATTTACCCCATGATCATTCCGGAGATAACACAGAAAGTTTGGTAGAGGGGCCATAATGTGTCCCCAGGCCTAATATGTACTTTACTTTTTACAACTTTGTTGCACAAAACTACTGTAAATTACTGCAAATTTACATATGAAGTAGTCAATTGGATCCGACCAGCTCGTCTATTTCGTTCTGTCGCATTAGACCAACCAAGCGACATAGCGACGAAGTTACTTCATTTCGTTCCTAGCTTGTGACCTTGCCATTCCAGAGCAGGGCAATGTAAATTATGCTCCATTTGAACCATTTCTCTGCATTGCGGACCAATAATTACGTAGGCACAGATTTTATATTACAAGTAAAGTAAGTCTTCCGTTGTTTCTTCCAGCAAAACGAAAAAGTGGTGTCAGCCTGCTCCAAAATTTGCCACAATGTTTCCCAAATTGGCGAGAATCGATGGATTCTGAGAGCGATGATGTTCGTGGAGGCGTTGAATCCTTACTTGAAGTCGCCTTGGGATGATTTCCGCGCTCGGTCTCTCCTCACGATGGCCTACATCCTGGACGAGAAGCAGAATGCCAAGTATCTGGCCGATCGAGAGCAGATTCGGTTCCTCTTGTCCCTCCTAGAGGAGTCGGTCACCAATCCAGGGCGACGTTGCGAGGGATGGTCCACTGAAGAACTCCTAAGAGGTAATCGTATCGATCATGTCAAACCTAACATCTTGTTCTAGTCCGATTGAAAGACTGCCTGTGAAAGTTGCCACATGAATAGGTACAATAAAAGCGTACCTGAGATACAACACATATCATGAATCGTTAGATTCTATAATAAGTTAACCAGAAGATTATACTGTGAAGTCATGTGGCTGTGTTAGTATGTCAGCACCTCTTCCCACTTCCCGTATATGTGTTGTAACTGTAACAGGCGTCACTTCCGACATTCAGTATGCAGCCGTCATCCATAAAAGAAGAATCGGGAGGCTCTTTCCGTATGATATATAGCACCAATGGTCCTGAAGCCTGATAACGTAGGCCCCCTACATCCATGACAATAAAATACCACTTCTATCCCTTGATGCAATGAAGGCCCCCAACATCCATGGCAATTAAATGGCAGGTGATCATCGTTATACAATTCAATTAACCGGTCACCTCCTTAGTATAACGTGACATCAACTTAATTGCCAGCATGAGGTCCCTGAGCTGAGCGGGCACAGCCTGAAGAGCGAGCTTTAATTTGGTGTATCGGGTTACATATAGGCCTTCACGCCTTGCGGGACATGTACTTTGCTTTGACAATGAGAATTTAATTGGTTTTGTGTTACACAATCCATGTTAGATTTCAGGATGAGTTTTCACGTGTCATACAGATAAATAGAAATACAATTCATCACGTGACTGGGGGACATATAATACGTCATCTGGGCATGGGACCATGGGCAACGATTTGGTGTAAGACTCAGGAAATGTAATTGACAAAGGATCTGCTGCAAGTTGTATTGTCAGTCTGTTGTCCAGGATATTACCTTTTCAATGGGAGGTCTTACACCAAAGCCTTGCCGGACCATGTATGGAATGAAAAAGAACCTACAAGAGAGAACATTTATCAAAATCACCGTTTACAAAATCACCAAGGATATGCTGTCAAATTTCTAAAGGACTATATTAGTTCTGACCCATAGATTGGCTCCGGTCCGACTTTACATGAAAACAAGTGGCTTAGTCTTGTCGTCTATCACTGGCAAATGGAAGCGAGGCTTAGAATTTAAAGCACACTTGTGACGTCACTCTATTGTCCCCACGCTCCATTACATTTAAGGAATGGAGAGTTGCTTGAACATTGCTTTCTACGGAATGGAGAGTTAAGGTAGCTAGAGCCTGTACCAGTTTCAAGAGGATCTCACGTAATAGAATATCCAGTGCATTTACTAATGTTGAGATAACGCATATATACGGCATAAGATTACTAAGCTACGAGGAAATTAGTGTAATATGTGCGAGCCCTACGACTCGTGTTCCTCTATGATAGTGTGCTTGTAAAACGCTTATATACATTGCAGATAAACAGGCCACTTTAGTGATGGGATGAGTGATTTGCATATGATGTGTTGCGAGTTCAAACGGGAGTTGCCTCCCATAACGTCTATAAGTTTAAACGGGTCTACCGTGTTCTACTTGAAGGGCTGAAACCTGATTTTGCACCACTTCTATCCTGTGATACAACGTACATCCATGACAATTACATGACCGGTTGGCATCATAACACAATTAAATTACCTCTTCAACCACAAAACAGTTCAAGTTAATTTTTTGTGTATAATGTCCTGCATGTGAGAACAAGCGCACCAGGAAGAATCAGCGCGCTAAATTCAGAGTTCATCATTTACAATGTTAACTTCATGTCGTCTTAAATTAGACCTTATCGCGACATCGTCGCGATTATTTCAAGCCTTGCAGGAAATGTACTGCTTTGACAGTTATATAGTGTCGGCGTTAAAACCATGGCTTTTGTGAGTGGGTGTGTTTTATGTAGCGGAATGTCCTCGTAACTCTCCATTCCTTAAAAACAATGGGCCTCGGCCCCTTCGGGGCCTCGGCTCCATTATTTTTAAGGAATGGAGAGTTACGAGGACATTCCCCTCTACGTAATGATACGGCATTAGCCGAACGTGGCTTCGCAGTCATGTTTAAGGGCCTAATGTCAAACTCACCTGACCGCACAGATGCTGACCGAGAGTCATGCTTCTGATTCATGGAAGATGCTGGTCAAATTTGCCAGATGCTGGTCAAATAAAAGGCTGAGTGTCACTAAATGATGCTGTTGAGACTTCTGTACATGTCACTCGACAAATATATGTAGGTTTATTGTTTTGGTGGAAAATTTAAGCCATACGACGTCGGACATTGCAGGTTAGTTTTTCTAGGTTTCTTGCATTTACCTTATATGTGTTGTAATTCCATGTTAACGCGTTTACTCCATCAGACGTCCATGATGCTCATCCATTAACATCAGATGAGATGTTTGAGCTGATCTGTCATCACAGCTTTCGAGCTAGCGTATCTAATTAGCTTAAGTCGGTGCTAGGGGCTGTGTAGATACATCATATTCTCCACATGAACAGCTGCAATATAAGCACGACTGAGATACTGAGTCTACGTCCGAGAATCCACGGTATTCTCGGGTCTGTATGTTAGATGTCGAATAATACTTTCCTGTAGTCATATGGTTACTTTTCAGGAACCAGACGTCGTCAATTTTCCCCACCTCTCGCATATCGCTCCAATTCAGCGTATTCAGTATATGCAGTGCACCTGCTATGGTATTCGCGAGGTGGACAGCTTTCGCTTTTTAGATCTGGTCATGACTGGTAATGAAGTAGAGCTCTCAAGCCTTATCTAGATGGCAAAGTGGAAATTTGGAAATGATCGCCATATATGGAAGTGGAAGTAGTTGGGTTGGACCTAAGCTTTAAAATTAATGTTTTCTTCCATTAAGGTGTGGCCCGACTTTCCATCAATGATGCCAACAAGACTGCACTGATTGAAGAGGGGGTTCTCCCAACATTGGTTACCTTGTTCAACTCCTCGAATATAGAAGAACTAAGAGGTAATTCAACAAATGTGATCCATCTCCGTTCTTCCCCTACACATATTCTCACAGAACTAGTCACCGCAAAAGTGCAAAAGAGGAAGAATAACAGCTTAAATTATTCAACTTGATATCTTTGCTAGGATAATGGTCGAATTACAATAGGCCCATCGAATTGTCCTTCAGAAACTTGCGACAAAGTTGCTGGGAGATACCTTTGAATCGAGATATACGTTAGTTTACAATCATGTTTTTCCAGTGGCATGTAACATTCCTTTGTTTATTCGCCCGCCAAAAGCGGACGTATCCTGTGAGGCTGATTCGTGTCCCGTATATCTGTGACAGATTTCTATCTACAATTGCATTTTTTGTGTTTTTGATACATTAGAGGGAGACGATGTGTCGTGTACCAAAATGAGGTCAAGGTCGAAGTTCAAGACCACAGTTGATAAGAAAAGCAGAAAATCATTGAATTTTTTCTCCTGAATAGATACATTAAGGGGAGATTGTGCCCCATGCCAAAATTGGGATATCGTTGAACTTTTCTGTATGTATATGTGGATATATTAGTGGGAGAGATTGTGTTGAATTCCAGAGTAGAGGTCAAACTTTTTAAGTTCAAGGTCACTCAGACCGAAGATAAAAAAATTGTTGAGAATCTGGATTCGGCCATATAACTCCAATTCAGGGCGAGGAATGTAACCAAATTTGATGTATGCCACCAAGTCATAGCAAACGTATTCATTTTACTATGTGATTTGACTAGTTCTAGATTATACAATGTCTGATTTGGTCTAAAATCGAGAGAAGAGAAACGGCCTATTGAATTTGAAGTCAAACGGTTATGGGTCACATAATTTCGAGACAAGACAATGCTAACTGTTCCGCTCCAAAATTGAAGTTTGTTTGTTGCACGGACGTGTGTTGAAGCCAAATTTGGGTCTTGTTTCAGAGGCTACTAAAACTATGTTTCTCCTGGCTTTCGATAAAATTAACCAGAGAACAATTATCGGAGAACCAGAGGCGATTGACAACCTTGTTCGTCTCCGCCAACACCACGATAAGATGGTCCGTCAAAACGCTAATGGCGTCCTCTGGGTCTTGCGAGATGAGCTTGAGGCTACTGGATACAAGAAAGGTGAGAATAATTTATGGAATGCAATATGACCAAAGTCTTAGTCGGTAAGGAGTCCTGTTTTTTATGCCAGATGCTAGTCTGAACGCCTCCTTTGGCAAAAACGTTGACGTTACCTTATTCAAACTAAGCGACTTAAGTTTGCAGGCGGTGCTATTTGTTTTGAATATCCTGCTTTTAAGCAACCTTAGGAAATAATCTAGCGATAAGTCGTTTAAAGTATTCTCAGCCCCTCGACCCCTTCCTGATGGCAAATTTGTATCTCTATTAGTGATGACACCGTGATAATAGAAATATTTATTTTAAACTACGTATTTTGTAGAAAATCAGCCCTAAATTTCGATGTATATTTCTCGCAAACCTATCGAAATCGAAATACTTTACGATAAAAGACAACTCCAATTTTTAAAGTGGAGCAGAGTTCAATGTAGTTATTTTAGACTCGAATATATCAGAAGTTCAATTTGATGTAGTTCTGTTTCAATCGAAATTCTGAAGTAAATTAAATGAAGCAGTTTCATCAAATTGCCAACCTATAGCTTCGAGAATCCAAATGGGAGAAATATACCACCAAACAAAGTCTTGCACATTAAATAAGAATGTCAATGTCTTTCCCTTCAAATGACAGGCAAGTGAGTATAGAGCAACATTTTGAGTATCTTGACAAGTGTTCTGTGTGAAAAGAAAACTAAGGCGATCTTAATTATTCAGCAATGACTCTAGGGACGCGATAATCAGTAGGGAATGGGTCACACAATATTACTGACATTTCCTTGTGTAGAGGGTATCTTGGTGGTGGGTCGGGGTGTAGATACATTTCCTGGCAAAATAAGGGCCGTCTAAGTGTCGTCATACATTCCGACGTTTTAACCTTACCTGGCCTGGGGGGAGTGGGGGGTGGCGAAATGGCCCCCCTACCAAACTTTTTGCGCTATCTCCGGTACGACAAAAGATAGAGAGCTGAAACTCTGTGACTTTTTAGTTTATCATATTGGGGTCAGTTTGAGCCTATTTGCATGACCCCCGAGTAGAGGATCATGGGTTAATTCAAGATGGCGGCCATGTAGGGTCTACAGTGATGTTTTTGTTATATTTCTTCAAAATTTCTGCTTTTCTGCGATGAATTGTGGACAAAAACTATTTTGTTTCACATCACATTAATATTTACTAATTTATTATGCTGATTTTGCGGAGAAATTGCATAAATAAAAAATTCGGAAAATCTGACCGAAAAATCGACCAAAAATGCCGTTTTTGAAATGACGTCAGGGTGACGTCATCAAAGCGGCCATCTTGGATTTTTTTTACATTTTCTGGTAGAGCTTGACCCAAGGGTATAGTGTGGTAAGTTTCAGCCCCTAGCTCAAGGGGTACGAAAAATACTTAGGGGCGGGGGGCCATTTCCGTCCCCCCCAGGCCAGATAGGGTTAATTATTGGGTGTTTGCGGTATATTGGTGGGTTTCTGAAATAGAATCTGAGCTTTGAAATAGGCGTGTAGACACAGAAAGTGTGAGATAAGTATTTCGAATTCAGAATTCGTATAAGAATAAGACATTCTGTACATTCAGGCACAAAGCGACACATGGCAAAGTTTACGAACTATTTGGGCGAGAGTGGGTATTAAAGAAATATTTTTGAAGGCGTAGCGCTCTTGACTATTGGTTTTCCTTTCGGATTGCGTATTATCTCCAGTGTTTCGAACGACTCTGTTTGGCAATATCGCCATACAGGTAATTGTGATGAAATGAGCGAATGCCAAGAGAGAAATTCAATGTGTGACAGGGCTCGCACTTTGGAGTATCTCTGTCTACATTAATAGCACATCTTTTCCGATACGGCGGGGGAGTAGATCTACAAGTGTTGCTAATTTCGCAGAGAAGCATGTCATTCTTTTAATTAGGCCCAAAAAGCCTCGTACCTCAGATGCATTGACCACTGAAGGAAAGTCCCGTATTGAGGAGACTTTGTCATCGGCGGTGCAAATATCATGAAATTCGTGTCCCGCTGGCGCCATATTGGCTGTGTTCCGAGCGTCACTTCGCAATGTAGTATTCAGCACCGGTCGAGGAACTTCCGCCTACATGTCCAGAACTCTATTCACACATCTTTTTTAGAGGCAAAATCCAAGGATTTATTGACAGCCTCATCCCCGTGGTCTACTGCTTTCGGAGTTGTTCCGAAGATAAGTCACTTGTATTGACATAATCCCTGGTGAGTTATGAATGATTTGATTTCGAGAAAGTCTGTATGCATCGAAATGACAGAAAAAGCTGCTCGGCAAAGCAGAAATTGCTGTTGACGCAGTCAGGATGTCGGCACCTCTTCCCACTTCCCTTATATGTGTTGTAATTATCTATAAAATACCATGCTTGATGACTGTTATACAGTTGAACAATGATACCTGACCAACGACGAATTGACCATGGCAATATTTGCTATGGTATTGCTTCCATGAAATTCTACACAGCTTTCAAATATTCCGAAGGTGGCTACCGCTACCCCATATGTGTTAATCGTAGGTTCAGTTGAGCAAGTTATAATGACGGTCATCTTGACAAAGATGCATAGATTAAAGAAACCCAGTTTGGATAACCATTTTCTGTCTTGGCACACGTGGCTGAAGTCATTAAGTGAGTACTAAATTTAACATTTGCTGCGCATTGTAAATCAGTGCCAATGCCGACACACTTGATGGAAAAAGTTCTCTGTCATTTGTGACAGATATTTCCCTTTATACCAGTGATGAAACAGGCAATGCAAAAGCATATATAATATTAAGGATTCGATAACTGTCACAGATCTATGCGCCAAAAGGCCAACATGCATCATTTTGATATGTATTGGTTACATGGACAAGTTTCTTATTTTAGCGATTCCGGTGACGAAACTAGTAGTGGATGGTGCGAAAAAATCTGAACACGTGATGATCAGCTATCAATGGAAAGACCAAGAACTCTTAAAGAAGGTCAAGGACAAATTGAAAAAGTGTGGTTATAACGTGTGGATGGATATAGAGCAGATGAGAGGATCCACTCTCCAGGCCATGGCCGATGCGGTGGAGAATGCAGCTGTGATTCTCGTCTGCTTTTCACAAAAATACAAAGACAGTCCAAATTGCCGAGCCGGTAAGTCAGTCGATAATTGTAAATTGTAAACAACTAATGTTCCAACTAATTATCCATGGGAGAGTATAGGCCTTATTGAACTATTTGCTGTTTGCGCTTGAAGCTGTGGACACACGACCAACGTTTCCTTGACAATTTACAATGTTCGACATCAACTGGTCCTTGTGTATTGACAAATACGGCAAAATGTCTGACCCAAAACAAAAAATA
This sequence comes from Hanleya hanleyi, assembly GCA_036873755.1. Lineage (NCBI taxonomy): Eukaryota > Metazoa > Mollusca > Polyplacophora > Lepidopleurida > Hanleyidae > Hanleya > Hanleya hanleyi. Next base: position 23,328 of record JAVTVY010012682.1, read on the forward strand.
ATATGAACACCTATAACTGCCAGAACAAAATTGTTCATATGAACATGTCGTCATAGAAAATAGGCCAGGACTGCGCAAGCGCAAAGTCGATCTCTCCTCTGCATCCGGTGAACTTTCTAAAAAATATGGAATGATAGAGCCGTATCGATACTCCTTGACGAACTATAACATCGGTAGCAACCACCTCGCTGGGAGTCTAATAATACCACAGCCACCAGTCAGATTTTTGGGCTGGATTCTGGGCCGCGCGCACATCGCGGGATGTGACCTCATATATAGTAAAATAGATGTTTGCCGAACATTTCGATTACTTTTCAAGTCTGCATAATACTTCTGTTGACCTAGCGTTAAAAAGAATTATGTGGAGATTATTTTCCCTGTTTATCTGGACAGAGTATATGAAAAGTAGTTCGCTCATGTGCAAAGCTGAAGGAGTTGTTCGGCCGGCTTCAAACTGAACCGTGCAGCGTACGTGGGCTTTCCCCTATAGTCCATAGCAACGTAGTAAAGGTCAACTTCCGCTATTGGAGGCAGGGATGATAAATGAGCCTGTGAAATGGAGCATGCGCTGTGGGGAGGATGCCTCGGGAGAGGCTTTGGTATACCAAGTCTGTGGAATACAGGAAGAAGCTAGAGAAGCAGACTAGATACAAGGATTTATTAGGAATTTTAGCAGATGATGTGGCAAGATTTTCATTGTAGCAGGCCATATGAATAGCAATTTCTGGTTGCGAAAGGCTGCGATATTATTATATACTGGAGTGTAAACGGGTATGTGCTGCTCTCAAATAAATCTTGGTACTCGTACACACGATCTATGTGGAAAATGGACAGATGTTCACACTGATACGTGAAAACTGCTCACGGAAAACTGAATTGAGTGTTACCGGCTTTATTCATGGGAGGGTGAATTGCAAACATACCATCAATAGACGGCTGCATCTCACATCGTGGAAGTAGTGCCAATTTCAGCACAATGGGAGGATTTTTGCTGAGTTCGTATACATATCATTACCGAATTACATGGAACTATAGTCTGTCCATTCTAATTAGTCGTCTAAATTTTCTTTTTTGCAGCGTGTAGAACAAACTGAACTCTACAAAATGACTACCATTTCTCCGTGATATCGCTAATATATCACGCTTGAAATAACTTTGTTATTCTCTCCATACCAAACTGCAGTACAGTTGTTTCATGTACCGGGACTCAATTACATAGGGAGACGTCATAATGTATTCGTGAATTAGCAGCACAAAGATGAACAATGTCGTGTACGGTCATTCGGCAATTTCACTGGGCATGGGGAAAAAAGAGACTCTCCAACGGACCGCTTGTTATTACTTAATACGGAATCAGTGAACGTTGTGCCAGTGAGTATGAATACATTATGACGTATCTCTATGTGATCGAGGCCCGGTACATGAAACAACATCTTAGCTTGCTAAGGGCATTTCTACGTATGATCGTGCCATGCGTTCGGTGATGATGATGAAACAAATGTACTGGAGTTTTATATGGAGAGAATTACAAAGTTATTTCAAGCGTGATATATTAGCGATATCACGGAGAAATGGTAGTCATTTCGTTCTACACGCTGCAAAAAAGAAAATTCATGCAAACTTATCTACTGATTTTTGACAATCTCCAAAGTAGACTAATTAAACTGGACAGACCATAGGCATATATATACCGACTTAATTAAATGTATCGGCGGATGAACTCTGGTGGTTTAACTTTTGTAGAGGCTGAGTACGCATTCCAGTTAAGAAAGGATATAGTTCCTCTAAAGGTAGAGAAAGGCTATCGTCCGGACGGCTGGCTCGGGATACTCGTTGGCACTCGATTGTACTTCGACCTCACTCGGGATTTTGACGAGGCGTTTAAGGACCTGGTACGAGAAGTGTCCGAGAGGGGACGATATTTTGACCAGACGCTGAGTCCAGTAGAAGTACGTATCAGAAGTTCGGAATGTTTTATTATATATCTACCACCAAACTGTTTTGGGAAGTATCACTATTTAACCCCTGCCTTGATGTAAAACCAGAGGAATGGACCAATTTGATATGTCCATGGACCTGGTATTTAGAACGAAAGGTTCTCTCTAAAAAATCTTGAGTGAACTGTTCCACACAAGTTTAAATTGAAATGTACGTGTTCACTCAAACTTGACTTACTTTTCGCTCAACTTGATTACTTTTCACTCAACTTGAGTTAAAGTCACTCAAATTCACTCAACTTGAGCGGGATCAATTTCCACTCTTTTGCTTGAGTGAATGTCACTCAAGTTGAGTGCATTTAGCTCAAGTTGAGTGAAAAGTAACTCAAGTTGAGTGAAAATCTACCTAAAGTATTGAGTGGGATAAATTTTCACTCCTACTTGAGTGAAATTTCACTCAACTTTTTTTTAGAGAGTTCGAATGTCATGAAATAATTAAAACAAGGGACAAATGATATAGAATATTAGATGTACACAAAGACATCTTATATCGCAGGCCTGCGTCGTGTCACTATCCTAATTATGCCAAACTACGAAACTATTGGGAGGAGCGTCGTGGAAATTTCGTACATGAGGAAAAATATGCCACGCGGTTAACACCACTGGAATCTGCCGCTGTGATTTAAGGGAGCAGAGGACGTTCATTTCTAGAAGTTGAATTTTTTTTAAATTTCGTTTAGTATTCATCAGGTCAAGAGAATATGATCCTTGAAAAGAAATGGAATACTCGTTAAAAGAATATTGCAGCCAAATGCATGTATACCACTTAAAAGCCATATAGCACTGAATACATAGGGAAATTTGAATTTTTTGCTATATAATACAGAACACATAGTGTTTTTGAATATGTAATAAAAACAGGGGGACATAATACTTTCTTATAAAATATTAGCGATATGTCAGATAGACTGAACCTTTTCAGTCCTATTTCCAGGAGGGGGTGAGGGCGGGGAATCGGGGTGTGTGGGGGGGAATATTATTAGAATTTAGTTTATTAGCCATTTATAAGTTTTCTTTTTGTTGAAGTAAATAGGAGTGAATTTTGGGGGATTCAAGGGGAATAATTTTCAACCTCTGGAGCACTTTGCAACCCCGAACCATTGAATCTAAAACGCTGTATTTTTTTTATCAGTCCTGTCCCACGTTCGAACCACCAGTACAATGCAGAAATGGTTCTATTGTGGCCTTCGTTGATTTTTATTCCTTTTTGAGGTGTCTGGGTACTTTCGTAAGGAAATTCGCGTTCTCTACTTCCTCAACCCGTTTTATTTTGTGTTTTTTTGTTGTTGCCAATTCCACAGTGGATTATGAAGGAATTGTGTCAGTATCCACACAACAACTAAACGATCAGTGAGTGGATAAGAAATATGTTTGTTGTTTATCCTCACTTACAGGAAGCACAAATTGCACCAGGGTTTATGGACTACACTGAAGGTGTGCCAGTTGATATTCCACCAAACTCTCATGACCCTCACAGGTCCAAATATCAAGGCCGTCCTGAAGAACTAAAGTCGCCGGACGTCTCGAGTCATCACAGAGCCATTGTCCCAAAAGCCTTCCATATATCCGCCCCAACGGATCTCCAACAGTGGTTTGACGCTCACCACATATGCTCGTAAGTATTTGATTGGCTCAGTTAAACTATTATGCTTATGTCTGGGATATAAGTTTTTCGATTGAAGTCGTTGACCAGGAATAAAAATCCACTAAGTCGTGAAGCTAACACCACCTTGGTTAAGATGTTTGAGAACAGTTATGGTTGGTTCAGCAATAGTTAGGCGAACTTTATGAACCCAAAAACAAACCATGATCCATCACACTGCAGGATAGTCATAGCTAGCGTCAGGTCCAACATTCAATATGCAGCCGTCGTCCATAAAAGAAAAACCTATATCGTTCGACAGTTAGCCCCAATTTCAAATGTGCGGTGCATGTTACACCGTTCTTTTAAGGATACGTAACCCCCAGAGGCAGTTTTGCACACCCCTTCATAATTCGTCTTCAGTAGTGATAAAATTCAACATAAGAATAACAATGCATATATTTTGTGAAAGCGTATGGCCTGAGGAACTCACTCATGTAATTTGCATGACTGTTGCTACTACCGTGTGGAAAATATTCAAAATTTAACAAAAGAAATGAAAGCAATATCCTCCATTTTTCATTTGATATCTCGTGAAAACTGTTCCACATATTTCAAATTTGATGGTATACATTGATCAAAGGCAACTAGAACTAGTAAATGGTGTATCAAGTTTTAATAAGTTCGGCTTAGTTTTTTTAATTATTCAACTTTTAATGTAGAAAGTTATAAGATAATCAAAGTCTGTTGATTCATTTTAGTTAAAATGCTATAAAAAAAAGAAACTGGACAGAAATTTTAAAAAGTGAGAAGCCTTTTACTACTTCTAGTTGTCTTTGATATAGGTATACCATCAAATTTGAAATATGTTAAACAAAATTCAATTGAGAAATGGAGGCCATTGCTTTCATCTCAATTTTTTTAATTTTGAATATTTTCTACACGATATGAGCAACAGGTGTGTAAATTACAGTAAATTATTACTCTTTCATCAAATATATACATTATTATTGTTATGTTGAATATTTATTGCTACATAAGACAAATTATCAAGGGGTGTACACAACTGCTACGTGCCCTTAATTCTGAGGTTTCGTGTTGTATCCACTTGTTTCTATCTTTCTCCCGATATATAATTTGATTTTACTTCGGTCCAGGTGTATTTATTATATATTGTCCTGAGGCAAGAGTTGGTACAGAGAATAAACCTACAATAAGTGTGCCGTATATGTGAAGTATTTGCGGAAATATATTCAACTAAGTTTAAATAAATCTGGATTTAGAAAGCGTGTCATAAAGTTACATTGGGATATTGAGAAAACTGTTGATCGTTAGTAGTAGGTAGCAACTCGATCCGGGTCTGTTTTCCAGGGAGGTAACTCTTGCATCCACCAGAGGGCGCTGTTTCCAGGTTAAAGGTATAGGTGGATGCAAGAGTTACCTCCCTGGAAAACAGACCCGGATCGAGTTGCTACCTACTACTATCGTTTCTCTCTTGTAAGAAATCATCTTGTGGTTTTATTTATTCATTTAATTTCATGCACATTTGTAATCGGTACTGTCATACGAAATAGGTCATTCGATTATTGAAATACCGTTGGGCTGTGTCACTTTTGGCTAGTCTAAATTATTGTCGCTGTTTACAGCGACAATAAAAGGAAAGAGAAAAGTTGCCAAACAAATATTGATTAATTAGTGAATTTTAAACAATTCCATGACCTTATCTTGATGTATTTGTGAAATTGTTTAAAATTCGTTAACGCTAAGGTTTTCACTTCATGGATGTGTTCCATGCTTGCGCTCGCACAAGTCCAGGAGCTACATGTATTGTCCTCAGACATACGCTTTTCTGCCTTTTTTTCTACATATCTTTACAATATCTTAGACACTTGGATTACGTAAGTCGGCTACACCGTAAATCTATACTAAAATCTGTAATGTCTCAAGACCAGTGATTACATGTGGTGTTTTGAATTCGAGCATTTTAGTTTGCATATTTGGGAAACCGAAACTTATTGATTTCAACATAAAACAAATAATGGATTGATTCGTTCACCAAACAACAGGGGATACCATTTTACGCAATACCAGTTACATGTACCCACTCAAATTCTCTGTTTTGTCGAGTTTGGTTTATATTTCCAATTACCTGACAGAACTAGCACTTGACATTCCTCTAGATTAGATCACCTGGGACGGCAGCTGCGCTGCTGAAAATTTTATCAAGACCTTCCACCTGTGACGTCGGAAACAGTCCTTGACTTCCAACTGCGACGGTGATACATGAAGGCGCCTTCCAGCATTTGAGGTCATCCGCTTTTAGAACATATCAACATTTTTAACTTCACTACGAATCCCCCAGGCCAGGTGGGCCAACTCCAACTCCAACTCTCGCTTACGAATCCAACGCTCTACCGACGGCGCTAATCAGTTTAGGGCGATCCCGCTGTCTAAAACGCAGGTAAAAATGGTCGTTTTTGCTCAATAACTTTTGATTCCTTCTTAACCAATGCATCAAAATTTCAGGCGCATTGATTTATTTATTGTTCCATGTCATAAAAGTAATTTGCCCTGTGAAGAACCAGCCAATTTTGTTAAACAGCTCGAAGGATGTTTGACCTATTATTATGCGAATTAGATAGATGACAATTTATTTTTTACTACCATTTGATGCGGATAGATATGTCTGTATGCGCCTCAAGAGGTTTTTGCTGAATTCATTATGTGAACTGATTTATTGAGCGAAAACGACCCTTTTTACCTCCATTTTAGAGAGCGGTATTCCCTCTTACCTGCTAAAAGGAAATTCCCGCTAGCTAAACACTAGTACAAGCGATTGACGCCGAGATTTTTACTGAGGTATACATATATTTCAAGCATGTAGAGCTGTGACTCTATCCACGACTGCTAGTGCGCCTTCAAATGATAAATTACTGAATACGCCTATATTTTTCCCCTTGGACGAATATGTCTACATATTCCACTCGACATGTACAAATAAATGTCCGATTCACCTCCGTCGCTGGAAGAGTGGTGGTCCACGTTCCCGAAAAATGTTGGCATACCACTCAACCAAACGCTGTAGTCAACAGGTAACAAAACATAACAAAATAGTTGAATAAATTATTTCTACCAAGCAAGCGTGTGAAGTCATTGGGACTCCAGAGTATCAATTACTCCCAGATCAACCTTCATTAAACCGGGACTCCACAGTATGAAGGACATATTGCTAGAAGGCAATATAAGAGGGATGATGGAAAATGATGCCGGCGTACTGACAAGAAGTCAAATGATACCACAGGTACATACACTGACTGCATATTTCATGTTATAGTTTCCATCCCAGTCACGCTTTTATTGTGGCCGTTCATCTAGATGATTACGCCGGTGCAATGGTCGACCATATCAATGAGCTGATTGCTGAAACGTGTGAAGGATGTGGCACCGAAAACCAGCACTACGCCGGTTCGATCGCATCTGCACAAGTCCAGGTAATAATTAAATACTAGAAGAGGGTTTACCTGGACCTTTTTGGTGATTCGGATGAGTTCTCGAATTGTTGCGTCAATTAAACCATCTCGTACATTTCATCCCCAGCGGTTGTTTTGAATTAGCGCGTCGGTATCTGAAGCCTGTGGTTTTCGCTTTGACACCCGATGTCGTTTTCAGACTAACTTCAAAGGCAGTCTGGTCGGCGATGAAATTCAAAGCTGTCGAATTTCAAACCTCCCTGCGGATTGGCATGCCGTGCTGTTTCAGCGGGCTTACTGATTGGTTCGGTTTAGTGGAATCCCCTCTATAGCTATTTATATCCAGAACTGCTATCGGTAACTAACCAAGCCAGTGTATCGATCGTAATCTATCGATTGATACATTGGCTCGCGAGGATGGTTTGATCGTGGAAAACACAGAATACATTGCACAAAGGTGATATTGTCGAAGACATCTTTTTGTATTGACGTTTCGCCACAAACCGTAATGTATTCTATTGGTGGACATGATCAATATTGCGGATAGAGTTTTTTTCAATATAATTTATTTTCGTTACCCTGCGTTGCAGGCGGTAGTGTTATGCTGCGTGCACTAGATGTACACTCTCAGAAATATTCAGGGAATAACCAGGCTGCACATCCACAACTCAATTTCAGGGATTTTACCTGATATCCAGGGATAATTTCCTGAATTTCAGAAAAAAAGATCCCTGAATGAGAGAATTTTTTCCTGAAATTCAGGCAAATTTACCACCCTGATTAGTAAGTGCTCGACCCTATTCAGGTACGTAAAATCCCCTGATATTCAGGCAATTTAGTTTAATTCATGGATGATATGTCTGAATTCCAGGAAATTATCGCTGGATTTCAGGTAAAATCTCTGAAATTGAGTTGTGGATGTGCAAGCTGGTCTATTCAGGATTATTCCCTGAATATTTCTGAGAGCGTAGTATCCTCCGATTGCAGGCTATGTGTTTCCCTTCCAGACATTGCAAATCTCGTCTTGCTCCTGGTGGACATGTTCTCATACTGTCCGTTCGTAATTATATTTATGCGCTCCCCTACCGGTCGAAATAGCATTTACATTTGTGTCGTCTTCAGAGCCAAGTAAACCAACCGAAACCTGCATGGACAGCATGCGTGGTACTATTGTCGCTGAAGATTAAATACAAATAAAGCTAGCAAGTCGTTCAGATGTTCACAGCCTGATAAACAAAGATAATTCACAATTCTCCCATGAACGTCTGTTGACTACTCAATGTGAGATATGACTATAGAACATAGCTGATGGTAGAAACTTGAATTTTTTTAACTTTTGTACATTGATGACGTAGGTCTATAAGACATGAATGCTGACTAATAACTTGCCTGTAATAAATGAGTTCATGTATTCTAACATGCATGACGATCGTAGATTTAGGTTGTGGGTGAACAAATGGGTGCTGGCAAATCAGTTCGCTGTAAAAAGCTGATGGCATGAAGCGAAAAATACCTGTCCATCTTGGATTGACGACCACGCTGTCATGGCTGTGGTGTATACCGAATTGGACACGGACTTTTCAATGCGCCGCTTCCGATATAATAGTTTGGGAGAGTTATCTGCCCTTGCCGCTAGGAGTTTACTACTTCCGGGGCGTTCAGAGCTGCCCGCCTCACACTAGTCCGGTCCCCAGCTCCCACAATGCTATGGCGTAGTAGGAGTCTGGCACGGAGTGTCCAATGGCAGCCTCCAGCGGGAGATTCAACATGGCGGCTGCCCAGGTTATAGGCATAGGACGAGGTTAACTTCGCCGTTTTTCTGGTAAGTTTATTACCGGCAATTTATGCCGTCGGGATACAACGATTCCTTGTACACCACTCGTCATTTCTGTATATCGTAAAGCATTTGCCGGTCAATGATTTATGTCGCAGCAGTCAAAATAGCCCATGTTGTTGTTGTTGTATGCAATAACATGTGCGAGGTAAAATGTACGCATTGGGGGAGGAAAACGATCTCAAAATTCGTCCAAATACATACACAGTGGACGATGCCCTATTTTTGTCGACTCAACTTTCAAGCATTTGACACTGACATTATCCAACCGCCTGGTTCTTTAGGGAAAAAATCTAAAATGCCAGTAATAGGCCTGTCACAGATATGGGGGGGGGGGGGCAGTTGCCACACTCAAGAATATTTTTCGCTCTTATGGAGACAGACAGTTGGACTGGTGGAGGAAGCCGGAGTACCCAGAGAGAACCACGGGGATTGGGGAGGGGAAGATGGGGTGAGGGGGGGTATTTTATTTTGGGTTGCATTTCTTGGGATGCATTTGATTTTTATATTTATTGTTTCTCAAAACTCATGTATGTCTTTGCTAATTTCCATAATGTTTACAATCCTCCAGTTTTTGTCAAAATATATCCAATTGCCCGAATATTTTTAATACTAAATTCTATCTTAATGATTATGCACAATGTCTGTACATGGGTTCGTGTACCGACTGGTATCACTGTTCCTAGTATCTAATATTCTCAAATCATATGAATTTCCAATTCTGTACTATACTAAATTTTCTGATTCTGCAGTAGCTGTACATTTTTCAGCAGAGTGAATTAAAATTAACTATTGAATATACCCAATGAATTACTGGACTCAAGTCTTAAGTTTAAAGCTCTTTAAAATACCGCTGTTGTCAAACATATGTTTGCAAAATTTTGTGGCAGTTTATTTGTGTTGCCCATGACACAAACTTGTCACAAATCTCTTGGCAGTAATGCAGTTTAAAATCCAGCTGGTATGTTGTTCCTAAATACACTCCATGTCTGCATCGATCATTGATTAAAATGGATTGCTTGTTACCGATGAACATGCTTTATACTAACTCTATGCCTATCTTACATGTATATGCACTGAGCAATTAGAATAATATATTTTATAGAGAGCTTAATTTAATAGTGACTAATCTATTGTTATGTGTGAAACAACCCATTGAACAGAGACACATCAAGACCTATCACATCAACAACTATTGACATAGAGAAACTTGGAACTAGTGGCTGGGGGAAGGTTAAAGTGATAATGTTAAAATGTAATTTCAAATGAAAATTAACCCATCAGAAAAACTGCAAACGAAAGAACAATTCAAACCGTGTCAATGATTTTTTTCAACTGAGACAAAGTGAAAAGCATTTTACATTTGTGGTTTCTTTTAATGTACTGCTAGAATAAAAGATCAGTTTTCCCCATGTTGCCTTTTAATTTGGTACCAATTTCAATTAACATTTTATATGGTTATCATTTTCATTTCTTTATTTACAGGCAGTCATCTTTGACCATTGCTTCAACACCATGATAGTTTCCAGTATTAATTCCACTGGTATGTATGAACAAATTTCACACATACATGATATATTATTTAATTAGTCCAGTAAAATCTCAATGATACATAATCATGACAATTAAAGAAGTCTGAGCAGACACATGTATTAAGTGTCAAACACTATTCTTTATTTTTCTTCTTTTTACATATCATACCCAATCAATTGATCCAAATTTATCATTTGCCTACAGGCAACAGTAGTACATCATATAACAATTTTGACTTTCATCTCTGAACACTCTTTTCATCAGCAAATGATCCTAATAATTTGGCAAATGCAAATTATTTATCCGGCCACATAATCTCGGTTGCAAAATATTCATTCCATATTAAAGTTACAAGGATATTGGAAATAATACACTAAATTACAACTTTTTATTCTTGTTCAATTTCTAGGTCATAATCGGGTGTGCCAGTTTGATGATTGCAGTACAACCACATGTCACCTACATGGGCATCCACCGACCTTTGTCAGTCCTGAGGCACCAACTTGATGGAACTATTGTCTGAATTCCAGCAAATGAAAAGTTATAATATAGAACAAACAATAAATAATACTATCTGATAGTTATGTTTCTTGCTGGTCCACATCAGTTATGTATTCAGTATTCTACAATATATTAGAGACCATAATAAGACTAAATCACAGTCAATATGTATCATATAGTGGTAAATGTCTTAGAGACCCATACAATTGAACAATGATATAAGCTCACATAAATATGATGTCGCAAAAGTCCACTTGCTTATCTCACTTACATGTATGTTGATTATTGTGATTGAATCCAACACCCTTCAACAGCTTAAGGAAAAAAATACCATAATTTCAGATGACACTAAGGTAAGCCAACCACATAAGTGACATAACTGGGTACATAGTGAATTCCAGAAGTTAGCATACATGTAGAAAGGTAAATGAACATCAGAGGCACGAATCTGTTATGTAATTTATCATCTTAAATTATGGATACATGTACATATTACTTGTGTGTGGTTGACATGTACAGATTTTGAATAAAAAAATTGCCTTTGTCTTCTTGACTCAAAGGGTTTCTATATTTGGAAAATAGTCTTTGTGTCTTGTCAAATATCCCAAGAAGTTTTAGTTTTATTTTTGAAGAGCCCCGATTCAGGAAACTGAAATATGCAGAGTCATAGAATCTGATATCAAAACTATTCCAACAGCTAACAGCATTTTACAGACACATCCAATGTTGGCATCAAGGGGAATAATTATGCTGAAAATTTTGTGGAAAAAGTATCTGCATTCACCATGTTCACACAAACCCAAAACTAACAGCTTCTAATCTTTTCCATCAAAATATTTCAAGCTTGGACCGCTACCAATCAAAACTATTTAGCAGAGATTTGATAAACTTGTGATCAATGGGTAATTGGTTTGATACATGTGGTTTGACATGTTTGAGACCAGTAGTGTATTTGTGGCCTGATCTGAGAGAGGGAAGAGAGAGAGCGGAGGGGGAGACGGAGCTAACAATAGCTTTGCCTCAGTTCAGTATGATATCTGTCGAGTCTATTTTTAACAGCAGCTTACCTACTTTAATTCTTAAACAAAAGATTCCCCAGGCAGAACGATAGGTACAATAATGCATGAATCCTGGATGAAATTTACAGTTTGTACTTTTCCTAATTCCCATCCTATGACTACAGTGTGGAAAAACTTATGTTCCCAAAATTACCTTCAATGTCCCCTTCTTCACATAATTTGATGCAGTTTATCGCTAGTTAAAAATATTTCCCATGCTGTAGATACAGGCAGGAGACAGGTAGATCACAGACCACAAATGTACACTGGAAGTTGGGCATCAATGCACCTGTCTAAGAATTAAAGTTGGAAAGGGGAGATTTGGAGAGCATGATGTGGAGATGTTGGACTCATACTTCCATGTATCTGATATTATCCACAAAATCCCATTCTACATATCAATATTGTTACTATAACAATTCTTAACTTCATGTGACTAATCCAGTGCCCCAAATAGTACTTGCAATTCTTTTGAGTCAAGGAATAATGCCTGGCATTGCTGTTGAGCTAGAAACCGTCCTTGATGAATTGTTCGCCTGCCTGACACACACAAGTATTACGGTGCAGGTGGTTACATGTGTAAAAGTCTCTATGCCAGATTTGTAGCTGATATCCAGTTTGAACTGTAATACATCCTCTTGTGTCTTGTTGTATCCTTTTGCATCGATAAAGAGCTGATGTGCCAGAATCTGTGACCTGCAGGTTGGAAAACAATGATATACCAGTTCATTTTATAGTGTCAGGACTCATACGGAAAACATCATTACCGGTACATTATAAGTCGAGGGCAATTTAGAGAATGAATACTATGAAAACTTAAAGAAGTCTATGTAGAAAGCAAATCATGAAAAATGAAAACAATTTTGATGGATCTTAATTGGCCATGAATGGATTGTAACTCAACCATGTTTATTTAGTGGATGTAGTCACATATAAGCATGACAAGAAGCTGTGAATTAGTATATGATTGTATTACATGAATAACCTCTCAATGGTTCAATATTATGTTTTGTTGAAGGGATTCATATCGTAATCAACCAATAGCTGTATTTTGAATAAAGAAGTTGTTCCATAATTTTGCGAAAGAAATAGATCCCAATTAGAAATTTAAAAACGTGGCCTACTCAATTGCTTTCCATTTTAACAATATACAAAAATATTATTTTTTTGTTTTTCATCGATAACTATTATGATGGTGAATGTGCAGACTTGAAATATCGTATAATTATAGTATTCATATTATAGTATCTTGATATTATAAAATACCATAGAATCATAATATTAGTAGGATGAATACATACCTGGTACCAGCTGGATTAGGGATTTTGTGGCATTATGTGTCACAGTGTGTGGCTGCCAATAAATGGAGAGAAAAGGATTTTAGTACAATGTTATATTTATATGGTGTAACGGTAAAAGTAACCTTAAACAAAACTTATGTGCTGCAGCCCATAAATCAATCAAGAATTAATTTTAATTCACTCTGAAATATTGACTGCTTACTAGCTGGAGGATGGGAAACCTTTACAGATGGTACAGAGATACATGTGGTTTGAGAAACAACAAACTATGATTTGATGCTTATTAAATCTTTTATACATACATGAAATACATGTGAAGTTGCACCCCAAACTAAAATACCCCCCGCCACGCCCCCCCTCCTCCAATGAAATTGAATTGATTCACAGAAGTTAGGATTTTTCTTAAAAAATCCAGGCCGCTGATAACTTGAAATACTTCAATAATATTATCAGAAAATATAAGTCGTCCATTGTATTGGTATTTGGGCGCTTTTTGAGATAGTTTACTTTCTCAAGTGAGTGCATTTACTTTGCACATGTTATTGCATGCAACAACAACAACGTGGGATAAATCATCAACCGGCAAATGCTTTGTGATATACAGAAATGACGAGCGGTGTACCAGGAATCGCTACATCATGACGGCATAAATTGCCGGTAGTAAACTTACCAGAAAAATGTTAGGATTTTAAACAACCAGGCTGCTGATAACTTCAAAGAACGAACTTCAAATACTTGATAATATTATCAGAAAATATAGGCTAAGGTGTCATCCATTGTATTGGTATTTGGGCGATTTTTGAGATCGTTTTCTTTCCCGAGTGCATTTACATACATGTACATGTACCTCGCACATGTTATTGCGTGCAACAACAACAACATGGGCTATTTTGGCTGCTGTGACATAAATCATTAGCCGGCAAATGCTTTGAGATGTACAGAAATGACGAGCAGTTTACCCGGAATCTTGATATCATGACGGCATAAATTGCCGGTAATAAACTTACCAGAAAAAAGGCGAAGTTGACATCGTCCTATGCCTATAAGCTGGGCAGCCGCCATGTTGAATCCCCCGCTGGAGGCTGCCATTGGACACTCCGTGCCAGACTCCTACTACGCCATAGCATTGTGGGAGCTGGGGACCGGACTAGCCTCACACACGTGTGTACAGAATGTACTCGCTTGCAACCCTGTAATTTGTGCAGGTTCGGCCTTCGCTGCAAAGTTTGCATTTGACTGATTGAACGGGGCTGTTGCACGAGGTATGTATCGTAACTTGTTGTATACTTAGGGCATTTTATATTAACGAAAAACATAATAAACATATATGTAAGACCAGTCCTGCAGTGGAGATGCTAACCGACATGTTCGTAGACATTGATAGACTAGTCTATAGACTGTCCATGTTGTTACGGTGCTGAACATATGATAAATGATCTAGACAATGTATCTTGGAATTTGATATCCTGGGGAGGATTAAAACGTAAATGTGATACTAGTTTTGGATGGATGTCCCCCATCCCTCCCCCCCCCCCTCTCCTCCCCCTCCTCCCCCTGACCCTTGTCTTTCATACCAATAAATAAGTCTGACATTACCGGGGTAAGTCAGTCATGTGCTTTGTCAAACATTCATCAAGTATTTTTAACTTTATTCTCAGGATGGGGAGAAAATACTGCTGTGTGCCAGGATGTCATAACACGTCTATTAGCACTGGTCTGGAAGGAGAACAAATAATTCTACATCGCTTTCCAATGTCTGAAAAGAAAGCACATATCAAGAGATTGTGGATACAGCACCTCCGAAATGTGAGGGCAAATTTAATTGTGAAGGATCATACAAGAGTCTGCAGTGCCCATTTTGATGGACCTTTCACAGAGGATTCAATTCCAACCATTTTTCCCAGCAAACCAAAAACAGATCCAACTCCCCGTCGACCCCTTATTAGAAAACCATTGACTACCTCCAGTATTGAAAATTTAAGTGCTAGTTGTGTAGTGGAAGATGAAGTGGACGATGAACCCGAAATGAGATTCAAAGATGTCTGTGTACAAACTGATATTGTGGAGGTGAGGAACATTGAAACAAACACCGTAGACTGGTGCTTCCAGGAAACTCAAGAGTGATTACAGTTCATCTTCTGGCATCATGTCTAGTTTAGGTGTGCAGGAGGCAGATTTACCAAGAATAACAGTAGAGGACATTGAAAGGAATGACGAAAAGGTGCGGTTTTACACTGGTTATGCTAATTTCCAGGTATTTTGGTTGTTTTTCACTACTCTTCTAAAACATGGAGCTGATAGGTTGAATTACTGGGAAGGGGAAGCACGTTCAATGGGAGACAAACCTTATCAACAGCCAGGGGTTGGCAAACCAGGAAGGAAACGCTTTCTCCGGCCTCTCGATGAATTCCTCATGATGTGTATGCGACTTAGGCTTGGTCTCTTACAGGAACACTTAGCAGATATATTCAGGGTGTCTGAAACAACTGTGTCACGCATCATGAACACTTGGATTAACTTTGTGTATGACCACTGTTTGTCACTAGTTGCATGGCCAACGAGAGAAGAAATCATGTGCAATATGCCACGTCTCTTCAGCGTTCATGCAGACACACGAATTGTTATTGACTGTACAGAGTTTCATATTGAGAAACCTTCTGCCCTAACAGCACAGTGGTTGACTTGGTCCGAGTATAAACATTCAAACACATTTAAGGTGTTGATTGGTGTTGCGCCCAACGGAATGGTTACATTTGTTTCTCGGCTTTGGGGCGGCAATGCTTCTGACCGCCATATCACACAACATGATGGATTTTTGCCAAAGCTTTCGCCAGATGATGTGGTAATGGCAGACAAAGGGTTCACAATTGAAGATTTGCTTCCTCCACACACAGGTTTAAATGTACCCCCTCGTGTTTCCAGTCAGCATCAGATGTCATGTTCAGAATTTTACAAAACTCACAGCATAGCATCAGCAAGAATAGTGGTAGAGATGAAGATGGAACAGCTTAAAAATTACATCATTAACTCTGTATTACCAATTTCTGAAGCACACTTAGCTGAACAAATGGTTTTTATCTGCGCCGCCTTAACAAACCTGTTGCCCCCACTTCTAAAGTAATGTAAACATACATGTAAACATTATATGCAGTTCCCAATCCTGGCACTCAGGCTGTGACTGTACCTGTAGGATTCATTCATGTGTATTAGGGGGAGGGGAGAGAATTAGCAAATATGGTAACAGAAGAATAAACTTCAAAATTAAGACTGTTTTTGTACATGTATAATACAGGCAGAATTTATTGAGAAAATCAGAGTACATGTGTAACCCAAGTATGATTTCAATTGAGTTGAAAACATGGGTTTCAGATCCATGTATTAGTAAAATTAATGAATACATCATGTACATGCAGTTTTTTTTTACAATAGTCTGGTCATCAAACTCAGGAAGGCCCCTTAGATAGATGTATATCTGCACAAATCAAGCCTTGTTTTTCGTCACAATTCAAGGGAATCCAAATAGATTCTCGCAACCCAGCTCTACGGCAATCCGTGGGAAACCTAATGCTATAATTTCTATACAGATTGCTTAAATTTCATGAGAATCTGTTGCATTCCTGCAAATTATTTTGCGGGAGTGCTGACGGGGAAATCGGATTCCCGTGGAAAAACAAGCCCTGCAAATACTAGCCTAAAATTCAACAATGTGTATTTGTCCCTGGATTAACTGATGTTAATTGTATACATAATGCATTGTGTATTCAGTACACTTTTCAACCAGTACGTGTTGGTACAGTCTGTCATGTTTGTAAAATCTTCGAGAGCTGTTGATCAGTCTCCCCTGTATTCTGTTTTGCTTGAAGGATGCGAGTGATCACTCTCTCCAATATCCTTTTCATTGCATTGGCAATTTGAGTGGAGTGATCAAACACTGCTGGGGGAAAATTTAGGGGTGATGGAGAGTGAGAGTGATGGATAGCAAGTGATTACTCTTCTTAAAACTGAGACTATTGATATAATGTATATTCACTATGTAGTACATGATGAAACAAGATGGTCATGTTAATGGTGGTTTACAATCCACTATTAGTATAATTAATGATGTGTTGCATGTACACCTGGTTTTGTTTACAAGTCTGGTCATCAAACTCAGGAAGGCCCCTTAGATAAGGGGCATATGAATTAATCAAGTCAAATACTATGCTTAAGTTCCATGTGTGGTTATCCCGGTCAGAATTGACCGATATTATCTATATACATGTAGTCAGGGGCTGATCTAGAGTTTTAGTCTGGGCATCCACATGTGGTAAGTTCTAGTGATATAGGCTGCAATGCGGTACTGGCGAAGCTCATGGAAGCTATGGGGTATTAAATTGTCTAAATACAGCCCGACAACTTGATATTTAACACTATTGGTTTCAGTTCGTTCATGAAGAGAATTTGCCAAAAAAAAAAAAAAAAAGTATCAATGGATCCAAAAATGACCTGGATCAGTCCCAGATAGTATATAATGCAGCACTGTACATTCAGTACACTTTTCAACCACTAATAATGAACATTCACGGTGTATGCATTGTTTGGAACCACTGCTGTCACCAATGTGTAGTATTGATATATCCTGTCCAATAGTTATCTGCCCCTGAATTGCAAGCTTGAATGTTTTCAAGCACTCTCACTGGCTTGAATACTATGTTTGATGTAGCATGTTTGGAACATGTTCATTGATGAAATTTACCTGCGACATTTGGTATGGGTTACATGTACACCCTGATTTGTTTACAAGTCTGGTCATCAAACTCATGTGTAGTTGTCCCTGAATTGACCGATATTATCTGTATACATGTATATAGTCATGGGCTGATCTAGAGTTTTAGTTTGGGTGGTGATTTGAATGCTTCCGTTCTCTGGTATTCGAGTTGGGACATTGAAATTAGCTTGATAAAATGATGAGAAATCAGTTTCAATATTTAGCCTGGTCATCCAAAGTGAAATCTTGCATACAGGGGATATCCAGTTTGTTTTGAATGCCCCCTTCTCATGTCCAGCAGTACAGAGTATAAATAATACCAAGCAAGATGTATATCAGTTATTGTATTTGAGCATAAGTAAAATAATAAATAGATGGAGACCAAGGCATACCTTATGATATTGTGTTATGTTTCTTAAAGTGATCGTAAACCCTCGAGTAAAGTTTCCAACAATGGAAAGACCATTGCGAATAGTGTCGGAAAATATTTATTGTATTTTTTTTACGATTTTATTACATAGAGTAAACCGCAAATAAAGCATGGTATTTTATGGTGGCCTGTTGCAATCATATCTAGGTCTGGTGACGTCACGCGGCCATAATACATATATTTCAAACTTTGTATGCACTTCCCAATGCTTGATTCAAGCTTAAGGTGTGTATTACTTTCAGCTTCAACACAGACTCTCTGTTCCAATGTGCATGTTTCACCAAAATCTGGAGATGGTAATTCGTTAGTGTCAAGTCAATTTGAAGCTTGCATCTAATTCCCCCGATTTTGGTGAAATATGCATATTGGAACTGTCAGTGTGTTAAAATTCAAAGTATACACACCTAAAGCTTGAATCAAGCATTGGAAAGCGCATACAGTTTGAAATATATGTATTAAGGTAGTGTGACGTCAACGGACCTAGATATGATCGCAACAGACCACCATAGAATACCATGCTTTATTTGCAGTTTACTCTGTGTAATAAAATCGTAAAAAAATACAATATTTTCCCACACTGTTTGCAATGGTCTTTCATCATGGAAACTTTACTTGAGGATTTACGATCACTTTAAAGGAAGCTCGCTTTCTGAGGAGGCCATTTAAAATAAATGTACTCTTATCATCCATGTCCAGATTCAGGCCAAACAAAATATGTGTGTTTACTGTTACATGCATTTTAAAAATAGGGGCGATACGGAAGCAAAAATATCTACAAATCAACAAATCTTCGCTGCATGGATACTACCATCATGCTGGCTGCATCGGGCGATGTCAGATGGAAGTAGATATCTGATTGGCGGAGGTGCAACAGCTTGTGAGCAATTGACCTATCACAGAGGTCTTTCAGCATTCGATGGGTGTTTAAAAAGTTAAATCTCAAAAATAAGGACTCGACCACGTAAATGGACTGGGTGGCCGTATTTTTTTTGCCCAATTCGCAAAAAGACGGAGGATAGGTGCATTTTTGCTAGGTAGGGTCGGGTAACAGTAAACACACACATTATGTGGTTTGGCCTTAGTAACCATCAGATATTGATAATTGCATGAACAAGATGTACAGCATGACCATTGGGTACTGGCACGAACAACAGATCAAGTCACCATCGTATATTTGCACGAACAATCTCAATATCTTCAACCGTATTAGATATGGGTAGCAGTAATTATAAATACACTATCCTTACCCTGCATACTATCATACTTTTTATAAAAATTCTCACTAAAAGAAACATTCGTCATTTCGATTTACTAAATAGGTGGTTCCTTGATATTACATCTAAATTTACACTCTATGTGAAATGAAGATGTAGCTAGACTGAGCGAAATTGACTACAATGGTTTTTGAAAAATACAGTACTGTCTTGGTGGATGGCTATGATACCCTACAACAAAGGTTCAGTTGCACAGTATTTAGAGCCCAAATCTGTCCACTGATCCGCATTCTCGCTCCTGCATAGACACTCATCTACTATGCCTCTGGAGTATACATCATGCATCTGCAACCACGTCACCTACTGATACAAATAATGGCCTAGCAACTTCCGATGCAATTATGGGATAATGTGCAGGTGCACAGAGAGCTTGCATGTTCATGTCCAAATAAATACCAACAATTAGCCCCGTGTCACGCACAGCAACTTGCAGGTACCATGGTGATATGAACGAAACAAGGTTGAAAACTATGTTAAACCCTTCTACTCAATCACTCTTTTAACCCAGTCTTCTAAGACGCCAAGCGAAAGCCTGGCTTTGGTCCAGTTTATGTTTAAATGCTGGCCTCGAGTCCCCTTTTCCAAATTTTCCTGAACTTCAGTGGATACTGATAATTTGTTAAAAATGAAGCAAATACTTCAGTGCACTCATCAGAATTGATAAATTCTGTATTATAAATATTAAGGAAATTGCTAATGTCAACCGGTTTGGCACGCAAAGTTTGATATAAAACACAGTCTGGATATACATCTTCTAGTCCATCTAACAGGTCATTAAGAAAGAGACTGCCTTCATCCCGACATGGCCCAGCTTGGTAAACACCAGGATATGGTTTGACTTTCTTGCCTTTTTTGTCTTTCTCCGTTTTGGAGAAATCGATGTCAAAAACTTGTTTTGGGCTAGGTTTTCTTTGTAACGGTCTAGGTCTATCCCATCTGCACTCATTTGATGTACACGATTCTTTTGTTTTTACTAAAGTGTACAACAGTGCACCAACATGAGAACATAATCCAGCTGCTCCTGCCTTGCAATTACAGTTAGCATTATAGACATGGCCTCTTTGTTTTGACAAGCAGACGAACAAAGAATAAACTTTGTCTTGTTTTCCTTCATTCCCAACTTGAACTGTGGTTTTCATGGAAGGCAAACAATTAGACTTTATGTAGCAATGATTAGAGTCGGTAGTGATTTCACTAAATTTAATGTCCTTGATGAAACCTTCATTACAAAATCGTTTCGACTTCTTCATTTGTCTTTCAAACTTGGATTTCCTGCCTGTACTTGGATTCTTGTGATACAGAAAGTAACTGTCAACATCTTTCATACTCATGCTGGGTATGTCTGTATGATCTAGAACCTTCCATGGAGAGGTCACTTCAGTGATAGGTACCTCAGGAACATCATCCTCCTCATCTGAACTCTCATTTGATGAATCACAACCCTCACAATTTGTCATTGCTCTGTACACCCGCTTATTAAAATATTTTTTGCTCCAGATCTTTTAAGGTTATGTTCCTCCAACCAACTTTTCAAGTCCACCAATTTCCATGACTGGAGATCTTCAAGGGAAAGATGACGTTCATCGCTGTGATCTGATTCACTATCCGACGAGTGAGTGAGTGAGTGAGTAGTAGGGTTTAACGTCGTTTTCAACATTTTTTTCAGTCATATCATGCCGGTGCCCACATGTGCCAGAATATGAGAGTGTCCACAGTTTCTATTACCCTGGACACTGATCAGCCCAGCCAGTACAGCACCCGGTCACCCATCCAAGTATTGACCGAGCTCAACCTTCCTTAACTTCGGTGATCCGACGAGAACCGGGGTGCCCAACGTGATACGCCGTACCACTATCCGAGTAGTAGTAGGGTTTAACGTCGTTTTCAACATTTTTTCAGTCATATCATGCCGGTGCCCACATGTACCACAACACAAGTGTCCACAGTTCCTATTATCCTGGACACTGATCAGCCCGGGCAGTACAGCACCTGGTCACCCATCCAAGTATTGACCGAGCTCAACGTTGCTTAACTTCGGTGATCCAACGAGAACTGGTATGCCCAACGTGATACGCCGTACCACTATCCGACGACATAGCTGTGGAAGAAAAAAGAATCAGTTGAAATATTATGTATTAACAAGACATTTAAATGCGAAACAAATGTGAAAATAGAACCATAAATCTGCATACATTATGTTTGAATTTATTTCTGGGAAAACGCTTAGAACGAACGCATCTCCGGAGATCTGGGACTTCGGAGCTTCCGAGGGCTAGCGGCCCCTGGACCCTCGCCTGTTGGGCTGTGAGGATTTCCTTGTTTTATCTTTGTGTGAATGAATCGTATTGGTAGCATATTGGTTTCCATTACAAGAACTAAAAGTCATCGTTTTGTATGTTTTCAATATAACTAGAAAGTCAAATGGATACAAGCATGAGGTGCGATGTTTTCAATATCGATGCATGCTTATAATGCTAAAAAATCACGAAAATAGAATCATAAATCTGCATGCAGTATGCTCAGTTTTAATTCCGGGAAAACGCTCAGAACGCATCTCCGGCAATCTAGGACCCCGGAGCTTCCGGGGCCTAGGCGGCACCTGGAACCCTGCCTGTTGGACTGTGATAGTCGACCGGGCCCCCCCCCCCACTTTCAATTACGTTCCGACGCCACTGAAGCATGGCTATCGACATCTAGACTGACTTCATAAAACAACTCACAACACAGGCTGTTGACAGGTTAGCTTGAATACCTCAGATGGGGTATACCTAAGTTGGGGTACAGTACCTCATTTGGGATAGTGCTATAACCCAATCGAGGTATACAGCTACATGTATATCAATTCTAGTTTGTGCAAATTTATGCAGTAAATCAGACATCTGTACGAACAACGGAGGGTATGGATCACTTCCACCGCATATTTAGCTTTACGATCTTCGTCGTTTTTTAACAAAGTATAATCAGTATACAGATTAACTACATGTTTGAATCAATAACATTGAAATTTTCAGAATGATAAATATCTTCAATTTAAATATTTAATCTCTCGAGCACTCGAATAATTAAAGACTGCATATAAGGACATGATATGTTGTGAACATGTGTAAATTTTAAGGATGTAGATGTAGTGACTAGTTTACAATTTCAGGGATTCATAGAAGTCCTGTTTTACCACCGGTAATCAGGGGTAAAATTCATTCAAAAACTCAATTCAGACCTTCAAATTTCACTAAACTTTTCGATGTTTTGATGAAAACTCAATAGCCCTATAATTTCATGGGATGAAACAATATAAAATCATTAGGAATGGTGGTAAATTTGAAGAAATACTCAATATGAAGAAAACACTGAAAACTGAATGGACCAAATTGAGTAAAAAAAACTCAAATTTTCGACTTCTATGAATCTCAAATGTCTGATATCACACACTCTGCTAGCATCGTAGTGTCAGAAATAATGGGCAGAGGGCTGTTTCTAGTTTTGCGTATGCTAGTAGTGTGTCAATTTTTAAGATAAAACATCATTTAGTTAGCAATTTACTTCAGTTATATCCCTGTAATTTGCACAAGGACAGTAGATAGAAGAACGCCATAATATACAATCTGAATTTATATGTGAAATATCTAACAGGTATATTCAGCACAATTTTCAATGTTAAAAAATTTAGATGATGAAATTAAAATGTGTAGTCAGTCTGTCTAACAATAATGATTTGCTAAAAATGACCAAGATAGTAAGACCAGATATGTGATCAACTGATCCATGCCCTCCAGGGTTTGAACGTATGTCTTAAATATGCGAAAACTAACATTGATATCTCACCCTATACTGTACATCAATTAGGGTATACCTCAAGTGAGGGACTGTGGCCCAACTTGGGTATAGTATCCTATGCAACCTAGCTGGTCAACCCCACTGTATTCATATATACAGCGACAAGGAGGCCCGAGCAAATCTGTCAAGATTTAATTTGTGATGGTTCGTGCAGATACTGTCAGTCTGTCCCAGACGTTTTCACCGATACTTCGGGCGAAAAATTGGTCCCCGAAATATCGCCGAAAATGTCTGGGATGTGATATTATCTGGGTAGGCCTAGATCTTATAATTTTTGAATTTACTCTGCATGCCCATGGTTGTTGTTGTTGGTGACACGAGTTCGCAGTCTGCAGTAGAAGTTCAAACAACCCGTGATTCATTCTTATCCTACGCCAGTGACTATACACGTAACAAATAACATTGCGTATACGTTCAGTATTAAATACTGGTACCTACCTTATCATATAAATACAGCAAACGTGATGTTCCCTTCCCCGTTCCGAAGTCCGAAACACGTGTTCCACAAAAAGAGCGGCAAACGCCCCGGAAGTTGATTGCGTGGCGCCACCTTTCGGTGCGCTATGCGGGATAACTCTAAATATCTGCATTGCGGAACCGGCCCATTGGCATGGGCTCATGCTATCGAACACGCACTAGATGAACCTAATGAAAAAAAAGCGGATGGAGAAAATACTATATGTATAGAATGCGCAGAGGCTGGAATGACAGGGTCACCTCATGAAGCCACCCACACACACATGACGGGCCAGAACGATGAAGAAGAAGAAAAAATCCGTGATGAAGCCGCGGGGCCAATGGCTGAACCCCATGAACAACTACATGAACCCGACGACGATGCCATTGATTACCCCGCTACACTCAGTCAGCCCAATGACATGACCACCTGATCCTTTGATCTCACGGGGTTCTCCCTATAAATACGAGAGACAGTGAAATCTGGTACCATTCACGTACTGACCATGACGGAGCATATAGTACTGGCGTATTTCAGCTTGACCCCCGAGGTTTTCCTGCACGTGTATGCGGATAAGGTCGATATCATGGAGGAGGTGGTGGGAGACATGCGGACCCTACACAACCGTGCCCGGCTCACATTCGTCTGTCCCGGGAGGGCTGGACCAAATTCAAACGGGTGTTGTCTGGTGAACTGGACGGCGACCTCATCCACTTGTGTCACGATGTGTACATCCGACGCGGCCCTTTCTTTGCTCAATTGGCTCGGCTAGATGGAGGTACAGTGCATTTTACCCTTCACCCTGATCTATGGTCTGCATTGGAAGATGCCGTGGTGGATGTGGATGAAGTGCTTATCAAGCGGTCATCAGACGAGTTGGACTGGTCATTGACCATGGCCACTGTGGAAGTCCACGAAGAAAATCAGAAAGAAACTCAGGCCCAAGATATACCCGTTATAAATAAACGATAGAGCCAGGGTCCATCATCATTTTGTCACCATGAAGCGCTGGGAGAAGGTGTTGGATAACTTATACTACAGTCCCGACAGTCCGGCAGCCTATAGTGCATTGTCGGCTCTCTATCGAGCGGCCAAACCCCAGGGGTACAACGTGCCCAAGTCCGAGATTGGTTAAGAAGACAAGACACCTATACCTTACATCGATCTGTCCGTCGCCATTTTCTACGGAACCGGGTCATCGTGGGAGGAATAGATGCCCAGTGGCAAGCGGATTTGGTGGATATGAGCGCCTTTGCCAAACACAACGATGAGAATCGGTATATCTTGACGTGCATCGATATCCTATCCAAGTATGCGTGGGTGGTACCCATCCGGACGAAAACGGGGGCAAATCTCATAGCGGCGTTCAAAGACATCTTCAAGACCGGGCGCAAACCTTTGTATTTGCAAACCGACGAAGGCACGGAATTCCTCAACAGACCGTTCCAAGCCTTTCTCAAGAAACAGAAGGTGTTTTTCTTCCATACGTACAACGAGACCAAGGCTTCCGTGGTGGAGAGGTTCAACAGGACATTCAAAGGCCGCATGTATAAATATTTCACCTATAAGAATACAAGGCGGTACATCGATGTTCTCCCGAAACTGGTGAGGGGTTACAATCGAGCCTATCATCGAAGTATAGAGAGAGCCCCCATTACCGTGACCCAACGCAATGAAGCCCAAGTCCGGCGTGTCTTGTACCCCAGGCCATCGCAGCGAACGACGAAGGCGGTGTACAAGGTCGGCGACCCTGTACGGATCAGTAAAGTCAAGGGCAAGTTCGAGAAAAGTTACTTGCCCAACTGGAGCGATGAGCACTTCCTGATTAAACGGCGCCTACCCCGACAGCGGCGAGTCTATGAACTGGAAGATCTCCAAGGCGAAACGTTGCTGGGGACGTTTTACGACACGGAATTACAGCCTGTTGTAAAAACACAGCAAGACTACTACACGGTGGAGCAGATTTTGAAAACGGAACGTCGACGTGGCAAACTGTTTCATTTCGTAAAATGGCAAGGCTGGCCCAGTTCCTTCAATTCCTGGGTCGCTGCCAACCAGGTGAAACGACTATAAAACCAGACACCACTGCCGTCCTCCTTCATTCCACGTCCGACCCCAGTGCTATGGACCAACAGCAGCTGCCTCCGAAGACAGCGTCTCGCAAAACGCGCAAAGCGCAAGTGGTCTTTGGGGTGCTATTGCTAACCCTGCTGAGTGTGTTGTACGGAGGTGTGTTTTACGACGTAGCCTATGTCAGTACGTTACTTAACCAACTGAGAACACCAGCCATCAGTGAAACGGGTCTACAGAGAGCACCAGTCGTATCGAGCCCAGTCACCACCACCACCACCACACCCCGCGTACAAGCCACGTCGAGCTCTACACTTACACCAAGTACACCTACTACGTCTCAAGACCCACCAGATTTCATCCCTCACAGTGAACCGACAACGACGACGACCACCCACGTTGTACCCACCCCCAGCACCATCTCTGAACGTGAACAGACAACGACGACCGACGTTGTACCCACCACCACTCCAGTTCACTCGTACGAAATTTACAAGAGCGGGTTACCACGACAACGGATAGACCTCAAACCATGGACCCTCGGTGGCAACATCCCTTCACCTGCGTCATCGCAGGACCGACGGGCTCCGGCAAAACGCACTTCGTCAGGAAGCTCCTTCAACACGCCGACAGCATGATCACTCCACCCATTGCCCGAGTCGTGTGGTGTTACGGAGAATGGCAGGAAGCGTATGCAGCAATGCCCCACATCACGTTCGTGGAAGGCCTACCCAACCTGGCCGATTTGGAACCCGACACCTTGGTGGTTGTGGATGATCTCATGGCGGAGACGGATGCACGGGTCACCCAACTCTTTACCAAAGGCAGCCATCATCGACGGCTCAGCATCATCTACATTGTGCAGAATCTGTTCAGTAAAAACAAAGAACATCGGAATATCAGCTTAAATGCCCACTACCTGGTGGTCTTCAAAAACCCGAGAGATACCACTCAACTGCTGCACCTGGCGAGACAGATGTATCCCGGCCGCACACCGTTTGCGTTGGAAGCCTTCAAAGATGCCACAACCCCTCAGCACGGGTATATGCTCTTCGACCTCAAGCAAGCCACTCCCGACCACCTTCGACTACGGACCGGCATCTTTCCCGGAGAGACCCACCACGTGTACATGCAAAAATAATGTAAACACACCCACAGTGGCGCCCCCAGCTGGGGTTTGTGTGTTTGATGATGGGGAATAATAAAAAGAATGAATACCACAGCAGGGTTGACTTTGTCTGTGAGGTGGATAAAAAGGGCAGAGTTGTGGGTTCTAGCATTAGTTGTACAGGATGTCTGCGCGAGTACGGAAGCACGCTCCCACGCTCCGTGTATTGAAGACGGCCCCACCCGAGTTAGTCCGAACCATTGTACGCGGGGCGGACCCTGACCTTGTACGCTGTCTGTGCGAGATCGGGTACAACCTGTTAAAAGGCAACGTACCACTGACTCCGGTTCAGAAGACCAAGTTGACCAAGCATAAGACAGGTCTCCGAACTTTCGTCCAGAAGCGGGTTTCTCAAACACAAAAGAAAAAGGTGTTACAGAAAGGCGGCTTTCTCAGGGCCATCTTAGCACCGTTGGCCGCTTCCGTGTTGGGTCCAGTATTGGGTGGACTCTTCGGCCGACAATGAACCACACGAAAAAATGGTCCTCGTCGAACCACGGTTCCTGCAAAACCTCCAATCACCCTACCCTGTCCCACCTACGGTGAAGACCATAAACAGCCTCGATGGAGAGATGCAACAGATCTTACAGAGACCGGGTTAAGCGACAGTGAGAAAGTACAACGGTACAATGAGACGCTTCAACGGTACATGACGTTCATGGACCAATACAAAACCCTGTCTACCCCAGCAACAGCACCACCACCACCACCACCACGTGACACACCGCTGACCTCAGCACCGCTCCAACAGCCGGGTGAGGTAGCCCCCACAGCCCCACAGTGGGTGGAAGACGAAGTGCTGAAGAGTGTACCTGCCTCGTTCAAGAAACAAGCTGGCCTGGTATTACAACGGATGAAACAGAATTCTAACATGACTTGGAATGATAAAGGCGAACTCCTGGTACAGAATCAGGTGGTCCCGGGGACCCACATGACGGATTTAGTGAATGATCTGATGCGTCAACGCAGGTCGCACACCGATCCTCGAGGATGGGAGGTCTTCGCTCAAGGCTTGAAAGACATGCATGTACCACAGGAATTGGTGGGGAACCCCCACCGCTGGGCCTTTATGCAGCAAACCCAGCAATCACCGAGTGGCCCACTACCTTCTTGGGAAGTCGAATGGGAACCGGAGTCACCCCCAAAACACCACCACAACGGGCACTTTCTTTTCGCGCCTATAAAAAAACACCCTTGATCAAGACACCCCACATCTCCAGAGCCGTGACACGTAGCAAGTCACCGCGACGAACACGACGCCGCACACAACCGCCCAAGGCGTGGAAGACCTATTAAAACCAAGAGCAGCAGCAGGACAGCTCAGTCGCCATGTTTTACCTGACCCTACCCAGTAACAGTTCGCTGGATGTGTTTCCTGACAACACCGTGGCCAAGTACGTCACCCAGTTACCGCAACCGTTACATTTACCTGGACGCTGGGAATGTGCCCTCGTGGATGTCAAATACCCTTACTCGTGGTACAACGTGCGAGCCAATGAAGTGTGGTACGAGGTGACCTACGAAGGCAAAAACACCCGACTCACCCTGTCCGAAGGCCAATACGATACCCCCAAAGAGTTCATGGGTGGGCTGTCAAGACTGATGCATGATAAAGCGCTACGGGGGGTGACGGATAGTGCAGCACGCCTGATAGCCTTGCGCTTCAAGAGAAACGTGTTCTTCGATGTCAACGTACACAACGACAAGGCACAGCTTACCCTCACCGATACCGTGAATGTGAAACTCAGTCCTACACTACAGCAAATGCTGGGTTTCGATCTACAGACGTTCGCTGGTCCCAACCAACACCATGGCGAGATGCCGATGGATATGAAGTCGGGTATGTACGGACTCTACGTCTACTCGGACGTGGTGGACAACCACATCGTGAGCGATATCAACACACCTCTGTTACGGGTGGTCCCCATTAAAAAGACGTATGGCGATCAAGTCACCCACAGTTTCAACCATATCATGTACCTGCCCGTACGACATACCGATATCAACACGATCACGGTGGAT